>PVJH01011041.1:0-70768 GCA_004026705.1 Nesogale talazaci | reverse complement strand
AAGTTTTTTTCTTACAGTGCCCTTTCACTTACTTATCCTTTATTATTTCTTCTTATACAGAATATGGCGCACCTGAAGATGGGGAACTCAAAACAAAACAGCCATTTATGCTTAAAAATCAACTACTAAGTAAGAACTCCATATTCAAACCCAGCGCAATTGTATTCAAATCCTGAGGTGCTGAAATAGAGAGTTGAGAAACTAACAGGGATTAAAATTGTTTTAATTAAACACTTTGATTTTTAATACATGTTATGAATTCTCAAACAAATTCAAATTCTTTTTTTGGGGGGGTGGGGGGGCATCACTGCCCTGGTGGGAATAGGAAGCCCAGCCTTGCCCCTGCACACAACCACTACACCACCGGGGCTCAGCCCACAAATTCAAATTCTTATATTGAACATTTGGCAACTCTCATGCTTGAAGCCCCTTTAACAGTATTATAAATACAGGAGTACTTGAGTAGTGGCCTGAATGGTGAATTGCTTGAAACTTGTACTGTTTTGGTCATTTGAAAAATGGTTAAATTGTCAGGCAAGCTACAGAATGTTGGTTCCGTTATTTTTTTTTGTTATTAGTAATTCTATCAATAGAAGGTATTTTACGCATTAATAACATCTATTAAGGTTTAAGCCATGTTGTGCTGAACAAAGGTATTATTTGGCAACGCACAGAGTCACCATGAATTACATATGTAAATTAAGTCCTTTAATTAAAAAAGTGTCAACCTTTTTAAAAGACCATTAAAATTTAACTTTCCCACATTTGCGTGCATCACTCAGCAATGTACAGCAATATACTGGATAAGCTGAGTCAATGCATACATTAAATGACACTACACATCAGGTCACATGGAAAACTAAACAAAGGATATCTAACATTAAAGTACAACTATATGTATATACTAGTTGTAAGATGCTTTATTAGGGCTGAGCCCCGGTGGCTTAAGTGGTTGAGCGCGGGACTGCGGCCCACGGGCTTGGCGGTTCAAATCCAGCGGTGGCTCTCAGGAGCAGCGCTAGGTAGCTCCCACGACCATCAGAGGGATGGCCCAAAAACAAAAAACAAAGCCAAAAAAAAAAAAAAAAAGATGCTTTATTAAAAAAAAAAAAAAAAATCTTATTGACGGCTCTTAGAGCTCTTATAACAATTCATACAGCAATTGTATCAAGCACATTTGTACATGTTGCCATTATTATTTTCTAGATATTTTATTTTTTTAAAATCATTTTATTGGGGTCTCATGTAACTCTTATCAAAATACATCCATTGTGTCAAGCACATGTGTATGTTTGTTGCCATCGTCATTTTCAAAACATTTCCTTCTACTTAAGCCCTTGGTATTAGCTCATTTCCCCCCTCCATCCCTGTTCCACCTTCCCTCAAAAGTACAACTATATTACAATACATTTTCCTTTATGTAGTTACACGTTGAATATCTCTTTGGACGTTAAGAAAGCCCTGGTGGTGGAGTGGTTGAGTGGGCAGTGACTGCATGGTTGGCGTTTCAAAGACGGCGGCTCCGTGGGAGAAGACTGGGCTTTCTATTCCCCGTACATAGTCAGTGTTGGAAAGCTGAAGAGGGTCAGTGATCTGAGTGAGCATGGACTTGATGGCAACAAGTCAGGAGGGCATTGAAGGCCTGGACACACCCTAAGAAGTACACTGGCAAAATAGAGCCTGACACTTTAAAATGAGTGTAATGTAATGTATTACATCGGTCCTTTGCATACCTCAAACTCAACCCCCTGAAAATGTTTGTGTGTGTATAAATTGGGTGTAGGTGAAAATTTATATTGTACACTCTTATAATCATTCTTTTCAGAAATTGTGTGCCATTGGTTATCATTTTTAGTTTTTCAGTATTTGCATTTCTTTGTTTCCATTGATGTAACGTATGTTCCCCTCCGTGCCTTTTCATCTTGGCTTTTGGATGAATGTCGCCTCTTTCGTTGCATGTGGTTCATTGTTTTAGGGAGCACACTCCTTTCAGGGGACTGCTTCCAGAAAAAGCGTCCAAGGTTACTGTAGGGCAATGATTTTGAGGGTTCTAGTCCAGAGGTTGGCAAGTTTTGGGAGGTCGTGGGTCGGGGTTGGCAAACTTTTGAGATGGAATAGCCAATCCTGTCCTCTCACAACTTATTGAGAGCCATAAATCTGTTTTTACAAACAAGTGAAATTACAATTTTCTGAATAGATCCTTTTTTTCAATTTTACTTCATGTGCATACAAAAGCGTCACACAGGGCTCTCCGGCCAGTTTGTGGACCCCTGCTTTAGTCTCTAGGTTCCCAACCTTCCGGGTGATCATCGGAATCCCCTTCAACAGGGGATACAGTGAAACTGCACACATGTTGGCTCAGACCCCCTACAGATTTGGACTCATTAGTTTACAAGAGGTGCCCCAAATCTCCAAACCCACTGCCACTGAGTCAGTGCCAACTCACAGCCTCCCTACAGGACAGGGTAGAACTGCCCCTGTGGCTTTCCCTGACTGTCTCTTCTGTGAGTAGAAAGCCTTGTCTCTTTTGGAATAGCTAGTGTTTTCCAAATGCAATCCACTGTGTAACCATGATGGAGCCAGGGCTCCTGCAAATGGTGCCCAGTGATCTGTAATTTCACTAGCAATGGTTAGGGAAGTTTGAGAACCTAGGCTCTAGATGGGTTCAGAAAGTCTGGTCATTTTTAGGAATTCGAGTTTTCTACTTTTTTTTTTTGTTCTATCCAGAGCCTTCTATTGGGACCCTGGTCACAACCCTCCACATGGTACCATGGCACTATGTAGTTCAAGTGAGAGAAGGTGGTGCTTCATGTGGCCCATCAGCTCTGTGGATGAGTTTTTCTGGAGTCTTTGATTACCTTCCTTCTCTTTTGCTCCATATGAGTAGAGACCAACAGCCAATAGTGGTTTGTTATCATGGATGGACATGTGCAACTTTTAAGACCCGAGATGCTACTCTTCAATCTAGGATGAAGAATCACCTTTGTGAATTACATTTTGCCAGCTACGTTGTTCCCTAATCAATCTTTTTATTTTTCCTTTTAAGAGCTGAATATAAAATATCCTAATCAACTTGATCAAAAAGTCATAGAGAAACAATTACCAGGTGAGAATGAGCCTATTCTATTTGATGGTTTAGGTATGAGTTGTTTAAATATTTAATTCACCTTTGAATTATGGATATTCACTAGTCTTTGTCAGTTCGTTTAGAAAATAGCTTATATTAAAATGTGACGCTCTTGTTTATAAGCATAGTTTAGTTTTTGAAAGGAATTCTCCAATCCTATTGCGCTTTCTCATAGGTGGTCATATTAGATTAGGAGTATATGTCCACTTGGGGCTTCCTTACAGACCCAGAGTTATGCTGAAACAGCTCTAAGCCACTATATTTCGTGGCCACACAGAATTAGTTTTCTTTGAGGGAAATAAAAAAACTTCAGGATTGTATTTAAATATATACAATTCTGGAATTGGAACCATAGTAGCAATAGTAAAGTGGTTGGCTGCTAACTAAAAGGTCAGTGGGACAAGCCCTGGGAGAAAGGTGTGGCCGTGTACTTCCATCAAAATGACAGTCTTGGTAACCCTCTGTGGACCCTCTGTGGGACTGATCCACAGAACCCTGTTCTGCAGGGTGGCTACAGGTTAAAATAGAGTTAACGGCCAAAGGGTTGGTTTTAGCTTTCTTTTTATACTAAAAATTACTTAGCTTTATTGGGAAAGCAAATGCTTTTGTGTGAACAAAAACAGATCATAATTTACCTTAAATTTTCACTCAAAAGAAAAATTAACCTATTGTTTTAATTTTTTTTTTTTTGTGGCACCACTGCCTCTGGGGGTCGTGGGCGCTACCCAGTGCTGCTCCTGAGAGACGCTGCTGGATTTGAACTGCCAAGTCTGCAGGCTGTAGTGCCACACTCAACCACTTATGCCACCGGGGCTCAGGCCTTGTTTTAAGTTTTTTTTTTTTTTTTTTTTTGGCATCACTGCCCTGGTGGTAGGAGTAGGAGGCTCAGCCTTTGCTCCTGTGAGCTGGAATTGAACCTCCATCCCAGTGGGCCGCAGTCCCGCGCACAACCACTACGCCACTGGTGCTCAGCCCCTGTTTTAAGTTGTTTTTTTGTTTTTTTTTAGGGCATCACTGCCCAGGTGGTGGGAGTAGGAGGCCCAGCCTTTGCTCCGTGGAGCTGGAATCGAACCTCCAACCCAGTGGGCCGCAGTCCCGCGCACAACCACTACGCCACCGGGGCTCGGCCCCCCCCGTTTTAAGTTTTATCGACATAATTCACATACACAATTCAATAGGTTAAACAATAATAGTCTAGTGTTTTTAATAAGTGTGATGTGTGGATTCTAAAGGTTAAAGAGTGATTCATACATAAATATTAAAATATAGTTTGGTTAAATTGGATCTGTGAGGAGTTGAAGAAATTTACCTTCTAAGTGACTAACAAACTACTTGTAGTTTGTCAGTGTAGTAAATTTACATAGATCTTAAAATATCAAGATCTTGTTTATGAAAAGTTTTCATTGTGTTAAAAGAAGTATCTCTCTGGTCAACAACCTTCTCCCTCTGGAGGCAGGTTACTTTTATTTCTCCATTTTTACTTCCTAGCAGTCTAAATTCTATAGTGACGTGTAACCTTGTTAGTTGTATTATGAAGGATTACGTTATACTGTTTTCGAAAGTGCTGCCCAGTGGAGGTACAGACAAATACAAGAAAGCTAGAATTTCTTTATAAATGGTTCTGGAGTGCCCTTGTACTTCCCAGATATACATCAAATTCATTTATGAGGGATACACTACTAAGAAATATTGAAGAAATTGATAATGAAATCTGTGTTACCCTTTCCTTTTGGGGGCATTCTCAAAAAAGGCAGTGTGATCCCATCAGTGAAAGGCTGTAGTCTTTATGTCCCTGAATGCAATCCCAGCCTGCTGGTGATGTGTGCCTGCCACCTGTCTTTGAAACTGCCTGCTGTTGTAGTCCTGTTAGATTAAATTATCCTTTTTGTGCATTTGATTACTGCCTTGATTTTTATTAGCTGAGATTAGAATCACCCAGAGAAACTGTATGTAATTACAGTTTACTAAGTTTAGAATATATGAGTCCTACATTCTATTAACCCACCAGTAAGCCAGTAGATTAGAAACAAACATTTTTTTCTATTCTTAGGCTACAGGCTATATATATCTAACTACTAAAATAGGAAAATATCCTTTAAGAGGAAAAGTTAAAATGTAAGACATTGCAGTGCCATTTGTGTATACATTTTTACTTATCAGATTAGCAAAAAATGAAGAAAACTGAGATATAAATAACATGAGAAATTGATAGCTATAAAACTAAAAATCTATTTACAGTGGGAAATATCTGAATCATTTCTGGTGGAGTCATACTCTGATGTCTGGCAACAATGGTGACTTAAGTTCATTAAAATGAAATAACATTTTAAATTTCACTTTCCTCACAGCCACTTTTCAGGGCCTCGATAGTCACATATGGCTGCCATATTGAATAGTGTAGTCTAGAGAAATTGGCTTAAAACGAGTACATCATATGATACAGATTTGAAGCCCAGTATGTAGTATGATGCCCCTGTATGCTTATATAAGCATAAAGCCTAAAATGTATCCATTCATTTTTAGACATTGGTTAGAGGAAGGTAAAATAGTAATTTTTCATTCGCATTTTCTGAATTTATCCTGTGTTAAAGATGTTAATGTTATTATGTTTTGTTATTATTAATGCTTCCACTTTCTTTGTAGTAGTAGTACAAGTAGGCTGATTTCTGATGATTGTCTATGATCAAACTTTGTTTCTAGTTCTAGTATGAGTTAAAATAGTCCATTTTTCCATCTAAGTGTGCAGAAAGTAACCATGTTGTATCCTTTAAACAATGAAAACCAGTCCCCCTAAATCTTTTGAAAGAAAGCATCACATCCATGCATAAAAGAGCAAAATGCCATTAAAAAGATATTTATGAAATATCTGTATTGAATACATAAATAAGAAAAGTCCATTTTTATTCTAAAATAAATGTAACATTTATTATAAGTTGCATAAAAACACTGACAACTTATACAAAAATGATTTTGATAGAAAAATATTTGTTCAGATACATTGTAATATTCGTAAGAACACCATGCTATTGCTGTGCCTCCAACTAACGCATCAGAGAAGCTACTTTCCACTCCCCCCCCACACTCCAGTGTCCACTCCAACCTGTCTTTGGAAAGAAGTTCATCATAATTTCTGGAAAAAACAAAGCATTTATTCATATAAGTTACATTCCCAAGCCTAACAGTGATTTTTGTGAGTTGAATACAATTACATTTTATAATAGTCACAGAATGGCAGTGCTAGAAGGGATCTTGTGGGTCATGTTAGTTTCCCTTCATTTTATAGATGCAACTAAGGCCAGAAAGGTTAAGAGACTTCATCAGGATACCTCCCACCTCCAGTGCTCTCTCAGTAATTTTTAAGTAATCACAAAGGCTGCACTCATTTTACTCCACTGCCCTGGGAATATATTATTTCTGGTTGTGTTAAGTAATAAGTATTAAATCCACTGAAATGGCACGAAGTATCACCAAATGGCACTTAGGTAAAAATAATGGCTTGTTTCCCACATCTTACCAAGTAACTAAAATAAGCAAAGCTAAATGGATGTATGGTCCACTCGCTAGGTGAGCCATTCCCTATTTATTGATTTGGATTAATTAACATAATGAAACTATTATAATTGCATTCTAGTCATGGGAACTTTTATACAGGTCAACTATAATCTGAAAAAAATGATTTTTTTTTTATAGATTCCATGACAATTCAGAAGGTTAAAGGACTGCTGTCACGTCTTCTTAAAGTTCCTGTGTCTGAACTTCTGTTATCCTATGAAAGTCCCAGAGTAAGTTGCCCAGCAAAATACAAAGTCAAACATAATTCTACAAAGTATGATGTGCTATTAAATGACAAATGTATAAATACCACTTTAATTCTAAATTGTGACTATGTATCTTTTTTTGGCTCTAAGATTACTTGCTCTTATGACATGCTTTGGCAGATCTGGCAAAACTCCACTAATTTTTTTTTTTTTTTTTTTTTAACATTTAGATGCCGGGCAGAGAAATTGAACTAGAAAATAACCAACAGTCGTTACAGTTTTATTCTGTGGAAAATGGAGATTGTCTGTTAGTACGATGGTAATAGCCAACTAATAAAATTCAGAGACCAGACTGTTTTATTGTGCCTGGAGTTGCCCGGAGAGAATTTATTGAAACAATTCTGTCAACCACCACCATAACAACAAAAGATAGATAAGAGGGTTTGAACAACTTGCCCTTAATATATAGAAAAGGTTGATTTTTTCCACCGGAAAGAGACCATTTCCAGGCTTGTATATAACACTATAAATAATAAAAGCTTTGTACCTACTAATGATTTAATTTTATAATTCATCAGTGCATCATATCCTGTAAGTATTCAATAGAAACTAGTAACCTAATATAATGTGAATACAGTTAATGTCTGTCAAAGACTAGTTTTAATGGAATTCTCTATTAAAACTGCTATTTTAAAAGGTTACTAAAATGATTCGGTTGACCCTTATTTTAAATAGGTGCTATTATAGTTCTTCTTAATTGTCCTACATTTATAATACTTCAAAAATTAATCACATGCTTTTCCCGATAGTTCAACTTGCCATATATTCTCTTATAGATTACCATCTTGGATCAATATTCACATATATTAGGTAAACACTTGGCAATGATCAAAGGAAAGCAAAACAAATTCTTCTGAAGTATCAATTACTTAGATGTAGCCTCACTGATGGAACAAAACCCCTGAGAATTGTTTACTTTTACTTATATTCACTAACATTTAACTTCTTTATACAACTCAACTATGGGTTTCAGCATCTACGTTAAATGACAAAAGATATCTTGGATATATGCCCATCTAATAAATGAACCTCTTTAAAACTGAGGTCCCAAACTAAGATTTATATCAATTTCTTTTAAGTTGCCTGCTCTATTTAGAAACTCATAAAATCTGACATTTGCAAAAATTTCCAAACTTTGGTTTAAGAGACCAATGTACACATTAAATGATCACATAGCATTTCTGAGAACTCTTTTTCCTTTTAATTCCCTCCTGTACGCTACAGAGCTAGTCTTCATTCCAGGTTGACATTCAAATACTCAGTTACTACTACAGATTTTTTTAAATAGCCAATTCTTACATAACTGATAGGTAATGATAAATTATTAGAAACAATTGGGTATTTTTCAGATTTTCCAATACATACATAGTACCATCATATACTTTAGTTTCGGTTGATTTTTTTAAAGAGGAAATTTTGTGCAAACATTAAGTACCACATTTGTTGTAGATGAAAGTGACTGTCTAGAACCATCCTGAAGGACCACATAACCCCAGACACTCCTCAGACTTGCTCTTAGTATTTCGTGCCTTACACTGTTGTTTAAAGACTGGTGAGTGAACATCTTATCTTGCTGCACATTTACAAGGATCACGGCACCGCTCTTTCCGTTTCCACAGCTCCATGAGTTCCCGGGGAGTATACTGAGGGGAAGACAGCATCCCACTTTCACATGTCTTCTCACATAGCCAGAGGCTGTCCTGGTAAAAGACAAGACAGAACCCGATTGAGAGTTAAACTTGTGTGAGAGATACATGCATTCAGGCAACTGTTAAAGTCTAGTAAAACTACAATTATTTCAAAGACAGCCCAAAGTCCATGGTAACCTACTTGAAATTTATGGAGTGGTACTTGTGATTCTGGGAGTACCAAGTGGTTGTGTAAAACAGAAATAAGTGTGTATGGATTAAGAGTTGGCAAATGGAACTCCAAACAGAATTTGGGAATCACAGAAGAAAGCTGTAGAGCTATGTAAAATGTTTTTAGTATAACTTGGCTCAACACCTAAAACAGAAGTAGGTCCTCCAGTTTAAAACTTGTTCTATTACTATTTTTGAGAATTACTAGCAGCAGCAACCATTCTAGTGGAAGGCTTCTAAGGACGATATTGAGTGTTTTATAAATACGTGAAAGCCCAGTTGCCAAATAGCTGCAAGCTGGAATTTTCCACTACTCGAACAGTACAGTGTGTGAAAAAAGTCTGCTCAGTGTTCCTAACTGCTTGACGGGCATTTGAAAGTTCAACTTGAAAAAAACTTGAAAGTGCTGAGAGTGAGTCACTTGTTGATTTGCCTGGGGCTCAGAGGGGTGCTGTCACGCTTCCCTAAGCACTGCGTGTTCACTCAGAGACAACGTTCAGTGTTTGCGTGAGCGCAGGGGTCAGCAAATTGCGGCTCTTTCAGCTGTGGCTCTGAAGACACGTGAAGGTTATCATCTCAGAACATGGTGATTTCATTTGTGTGGACATAGGAGGGACAGGATTGGCTCCTCGGTCTCAAGTGTTTGCTGACCCCTGCGTTAGTGCATTAAAACATTCATCACTTGTTTTTGCACTTTATTTGCATAAAATACAATAACCGTAGCTCAAAAGAAAGTTAGTGATACAAGAAGTAAAGCTATGAGGAAAACAGGACTATGAGAGTTAAGGACAGAAAGAACTTGTGAAGTTTGAATCAGGTCACCACCTGTCTGTTTTGGCCCAGTCGACACCATCTGTATTTTTAGGGGGCAGGGGGACGTGACTAAAATGGCTAATGTAGCAAAAAGTGTGAAATTAGGAGCCATGGAACAAAGAATGCAGACCATCAAAGAAGCTGAAAAGTTACTGTTAATTTGGATAAATGACATGATGGTGACAGCATATCCTCAAGTGAGATTTAAGAAGGTTAAAAGTCTCCATAATGACTTAAAAATCCTGGAAAAATGAATTTATTAATGGAATATTTGGGTCTCAGAACCAATGATTTGGTTTTTTATTACTACTTATGGGAAAAATATGTTCATTTCTCAAATTTTTTAGTGTTCGAACACGAATTTGGAACAAATGGAGCACAACAATGAAGGTATCACTATAACCCATTTCACTCTCACAGCAACCCATCTTAGCCAGGAATTATTTCCCTCTTACAAATGAGAAACAGGCCGAGAGAAATTCCTGGAAAGTAACTTGCAGAATGGTAGGATGCTGGAGATTGGGTCTAAAACCCAAAATCACACCCATTGCTCCATTGAGGTGATACTGGCTTAGAGTAATACTATATAAAGAACACAAAATTGGAAGTACTTTTTTAAAGCATGGCTAAAGGAAAAGAAACAGACACAGGGAAGTACTGAAGCCACAAATGTCTTCAGGACTTGTAGATCTTAGGGCTTCAGAAGGCCAGACCTGACCAATCTCCCTCAGAGTTGGGACCTCAGAAAATTGATACCCTCACTTGGTGTGCAGGAGAACAAATCTCTGAGAGGGACACTTGTCTAGGTGGAATGGAGACGTCTGCTCTGCATTTGTAACCACAGCCTCCACTAAGGGTAGACCTGGGGCGGTTGTTTAATCCTGCAGAACTCCGACTCCCAAGTCAGAAGAGTACAAGTGCTCAGAGATGGGACTGTGTCCTACGAGTGCAAAAAACCCAAACCATGAAAATTCTCCTCCTAGCAGTGCAGCTAAACACAACCGTCAGGATAAACTCACTAAAGAGAGCAAGTCAGTACACAAACTCCACGAGGCCCCGTCAATAACTCAGTAGGAACAGACGACGGAATCGCGTCTGCCAGTACTGCAGGTACAAGAACTACTAGATACATAAAATGAAATTCTATGCAATTTAAAAGAAAGAACTAATTAAAGATAGCCCATAAGATTTAGGCTGAGCCCCGGTGGCGTAGTGGTTGTGCGCGGGACTGCGGCCCACTGGGACAGAGGTTCAATTCCAGCTGGGCCTCCTACTCCCACCGCCAGAGAGCAGTGATGCCCAAAAAAAAAAAAAGATTTAAACCATCAAAGCCAACCGAGTAGGTTTGGGTTTATTTCTTGTTCCTCCTCAAAGTGAGAGAAACTGCTTTGTGGTTCCAGTTCTCTTGTCCATGGGGGAGGCATTCTATCTTATGCCCAAGTGTAAGTTGAAAGAATTCAAAATTCATCAGAAGTAGAAGGCAAAATCAAGCTTTGTGCTTTTTTCCAGAGCTTCCACTTTCATTCTCTAAATATTTCTTTTTGGCTCAGCAATCAATATTTTAAAAGTTGTTTTATAATAGTGTACCCATTTTATTTGTATAAGAAGTCTTAGATGGCATACTACCTGAAATTGAGTGAAATCATTTCTTAATAAGTTTTTAGGTTATAAAGTGTTTCTGATCAAATGTATGAAAGCTTTATGGGTGGGAAATATCTATGCAAACTTTTCTTTGTTTAAACTCATACAAATAATGTGGGAGAGAGAACTCATCCAAGTAGACGATTGCAATTAGATTAAGAACATAGGTAAGGTGCTAGATAAGGCGCCCATGGTTTGCTTTCTTAGGTAGAACTCATTTCCTCACCCCTGCAGCAAGCCTCCCCACTCAGCTTGCTTACCTGGTATCTTTTAGGTCCAATAGCCGCCATCCAAATGCCCATGCTGACGTCTTCACCCTACACATGCCCCAGAAAGTTTAAGTACCAAAGTTAAATGCTATTTCATTTATAAAGACAATGCCACACCCACCATATCCCATAATGAATTTGTTTTATAATTATTCTTATAAGAAATGCCAGAATAGATTAAACTTAAAACAAAAACAGATTAAACTTACTTATACCATCATGAAATAAGATTACATCTAACATAAGTTGATAGCCCTATGTTTCTTCCAAATGATTCTACTTGTAATGAATTATATAGGCTGGAGGGATATGAACAGTTTGTTATCAGACTTATAAAGTTGATTATGGCAAGTGTAGTTGGGTTAAAATTAAATACCTTATCATTTGATCTTCCTTTTGACTAATTTTAAAGTTGTTTCAATTTAAAAATGTGGGTTAAGTCTCTGGTGAATCTCCTAAGGATCAGGGAATGTGAAAAGTTTTGTTTGCTGTCACACAGAAAATCCACTGGATAGTGGATTATTGCATTTTACAGTTAAAATTTAGCATCTTATCATTTGTCTCCCTTATGATCCATTTTAAATCTGTTCTACTTTGTAGTATTTTCTGCTTTCTTTCTGCTTGAGGTTATTTCATTTATTTATTTATTTATTTATTTTATTTATTTATTTTTTTTGGCATCACTGCTCTCCGGTGGTGGGAGTAGGAGGCCCAGCCCCACTGCTGGAATTGAACCTCCGTCCCAGTGGGCTGCAGTCCCGCACACAACCACTACGCCACCGGGGCTCAGCCCATTTTATTTTTTATTGTTAGTTTTTTCTCAGTGTAATTCTATACATGAAGCCCAAGATAAGTAAATCTACAGAGACAGTCGCTGGATTAATGGTTCCTTCGGAGTACGGCAGGGGCAGTTAGAGGGAAACAAAGAGCTAATAAAGATGAGGATAGGAGTGAAGAAAATGTCCGAATGTACAACTTTTCTTCAAGTGACTGAACTATTCTATGTCAATAAAACTGAGAAAAAAAGGAGTGAACAAAATGTAAGGCGAATTGTGATAAGTGTACAACTCTTCTTGATGGGATTGACCATTGAATTATGTGGTATGTGAATGATAAGCAGAAAAACTGCTTGTAAAAACAGAAGGAGGGATAAGATTTAGAGCCACGAAGTGAGGGCTGGTAGAAGCATGCTCCTAATCCCCGCAGGATGATGTCTGTGGAAGAGTAACGTGCATCCCTCACACCAGCTGCCTCTGCTTTCACTAACAGACTATTGAGCTGAAATACTTGTTTGGTGAATGAAGTCTGAGTTAAAACAACGACAGCCGGCAATTCCTCGTTACCTGGTAGGTCTTTAATCGCTCCGAGTTGCTTGCCAGCCATTGGACAATATCTCTGGAGATGACATAGCCTGACCCACAAGCAAAGGCAGGGTAAGCAGGACTCGGGTACTCTAACTCTTGCCATTTCCCAGTCCGGTCAACTGCCCAATTCAATCTGAAACTGAGGGGGAAAAAATCATTTGGCTTCTTTGTCTTGGTCTGGCACACACCCTAGCATTTGACAAATGTATTACCATTGCAGAGGTATACTGGCACTTATCCAGTGAATGTTTCATGTAAAAAAAAATGGCATATTCAATTCTTTCACAGGTGCATTTGTAAAGCCTCTAAATGGAAAATATCAGCTCTCCCTGTGTATATAATCGACACACGAAAATACAGTTCATTGGTCCACGATGTATTCATGCTCCAGAGATGTGTCATAATTATCCTAAAATAAATGTACACTCTTAATTCTAAGTAATACTTCATCAGGTACATGAAAGTCAATGGACTAAAGTGTTTAACTTACTTTCCCCACCAAAAATTAGGTCCATCCAGGTTTTTGTAGGTGATTCTATTAAATACAGCTTCTAAGTCTATGTAACAGTCATCATCTGTCTTTAGCAATAAATCAAAATTAATTGTTTCCACAGTCCTGTTGGCAGAGACACAAAAGTAAGTGTGACAAAAGGAAACAAAGCAATAGCAATGCAGTCGACACCATAACATCCTCATTAAGAACTTCACAGCCCTTTCATGGTTCAATTTTTTATTCCACACATGCTGAGAACATTTATTCTAATTGAACATTACTATTATGAACTACAGTTCGCACTTTCTAACTGCTAAGTGGCATAACAGAGAAGTACCAATCTGGCTTTGAAAGGTGGGGAGACAAACACACAATGAGAAAGAAATCTGACCGTCGGCCAATCTATGAACATTAAACTTTATATCCTTTGATTTTAAAATAATACTATGTTTAGGTTTCCAATTTCAATACATTATTCAGTGGTACTAAGTGGAGACATTCTTCTCAAGGAGTAAGTATTCTCAGTATTCCTACTCTGATTGTTCTGTGTTCATGTATCTAGTTTTCCTTCCCCCGGCTCTGCGTGTTCTTAAGAACATAGGCCAAGGATGTAGGGAGGTGACTCCGGGCCTCTCAGAGGAACACTATTGTGTACAAGATGGGCTGGCTCTGTGCTACTATGTACATGATCAAGAGATCGTGCACTTAAAAAAATTTAGTTATAATATGCAAACTTTTCCTTGGAAACAATTTCAAGCAACTAAACTGTTATAAATAACATTCTAAAAAGCAAAGGAGGATGATAATATAGAAATCAAAAAAGGGGCTGTGCCCCAGTGGCATAGTGGTTGAGTACAGGACTTCGGCCCACTGGGTTGGCGGTTCAAATCCAGCAGCAGCTCTCCAGGAGCAAGGCTGGGCCTCCTACTCCCACCAGAAGTCAGTGATGCACCCCCCCCCCCAAAAAAAAACAACAAACCAGAGCAACCAGAAGAAAAATCGACTCATTTCTACTGACAATCCCTGTGTATCTGTTAAAAAAAATAGAACAATAAACTTATCTTGTTAGGGGACTAGCCAGAGGGCAGAGATTTCAATAAAGAACTCTAGAAAAATTTGGTTGGAAAAAAGAATGACACTCGATTAGGTGCTGGACTGCTCTCGGGTCAGTGGATGCAACTAATTCGCAGCTTTGGAGTAAGATGAGGCTGTCTGTCCCCATGAGGATGTACAGCTGTGGGAACTAGACGGGGCTGCTAGCAGTCAGAACTGACTTGATGCCGTGGGTTTGTTTCTGGTTCGATAGGTGATTCCACATCAAATGACCCAATATTCTTTCTCAAATATCCTTTCTTTTTTTTTTTTTTGGCATCACTGCCTCTGGTGGTCATGGGAGCTACCCAGTGCTGCTCTTGAGATTTGAACCATCAAGCCCGAGGGCCGCAGTCCCGTACTTAACCACGTATGCCACCGGGGCTCAGCCTCAAATATATTTCTAATTAAGAGTGTAGAGCACATACAATATTTACTTGCATTTGAAACAAAAAGGGTACAAAGGTGAAATACTTGACTGATAACCCAAAGGCTGCTGGTCGCACACACTCGGGCTCTGGAGTAAAAAACACCTGGTCATTTCACTGCAATGAAGATTACTGCCTAGAAAACTGAGGCGGTTTCACAGGATCTCATGGGGCCGCTCTTAAGTTGAAGTTGACTTGATAGCACCCAACAACAATTAGACAAACTTGCGTAATGTAGGACCTTCAGGTAGTTGGCAAATCAAGAGAAATCAATAATGAGACTTTGCAATGTTAAGTTCAGAAGGATTTTGTTAGAAGGCAATTGTTCATCTGTACCCAGGTGAAGAAGATAGGGCTTGGAATGGACCACAGCAGTACAGACTGAGGGGAAAGGATAAGCTTTTCGAGATCTCTAAGAGTAGAAGCGATGAAACATAAACTGAGGGCAATATCTGAAGTAAACTTTCACAATTGGAAAGTATGTCCTATAAGAAGTTCTAATCCGGGCTGAGCCCGGGTGGCATAGTGGTTGTGCGCGGGACTGCGGCCCACTGGGATGGAGGTTCAAATCCAGCAGCAACGCTGGGCCTCCTACTCCCACCACCAGAAGGCAGTGATGCCCCCCCCCCCAAACAAAACAAAACAAAAAGGTCCAATCTGCCTGATTTCTCAATCCTAGGAGTGCCAAGCCCTAATCTAGCTTTCTCCTTATCTACACTAGAACCTCCCATCAGGTTCCTCGAGCTTAAAGAAGTCCCTTTTTCTAATTACAATTGGTCAAGCCCCCAAATTCCTAATCTTCACTTACATCCATCCATGGGATTCCTCTAAAATCATATTAACTTGTCCCAACTCTAAAATGTCACCTTCCACATTCTCATCAGAATGGCTAGCTTTCAGGAACAAGAACCGTGTCCATAAGGCAATAGATAAATTTCCATTTGGCTCTGGGTAACAGAGGAAAGGGAGAGACAGACTGGAGCTCCCTGATAAGGTTTTTGTTTTTGTTTTTTTTAGGCATCACTGCCCTCTGGTGGTGGGAGTAGGAGACCCAGCCTTTGCTCCGTGGAGCTGGAATTGAACCTCCATCCCAGTGGGCCACAGTCCCTTGCACAACCACTACGCCACCGGGGCTCAGCCCTCACTGATAAAGTTTTAAGTAAGAAAAGACAAAGCTTATTATTATTATTCCCCCACCCCACCCCCACATCACTGCCCTAGTGTGACTAGGAAGCCCAGCCTTGCTCCTGGAAAGTTGCTGCTGGATTTGAACTGTCAACCCTGTGGGCCACAGTCCTGCACAACCACTACGCCACTGGGGCTCAGTTGCTTAATTATTATTTTTAAAAAGTAAGTTCATCCTAGTAAGAGATGCAGTTAGAGGTCTTTGTTAGGCACTTGTAGCCAAATTATGAAACCCCATTAATAGCAGAAGCCTGGGGATGTAGTGGTTATGCACCAGCCTGCTAACTGCAAGTTCAGCAGTTTGAAACACCAGCTGCTCAATGGGAGAAAAAGGAGGCTTCCTACTCCCATAACGAGTTTTAGTCTCAAACATAGGGGCAGGTCTACCCTGTCCTGTAGAGTCTTCTCAGCCTTGAGTCAAGACCATTGAGTATAATAATAATGCCCAAAATAACTTACATATTGATTTAATATATATTTATTAACTGCTAGATAACAAAAATATGAGGGGCTTTAAAATGTTTGTGGAAAAATTCCATTATCTTTCAGTTCAACTTTCCACAAACTTTTTGAAGCCCCCTCGTAGTAATAATAATACTTGTTGCTATTATAAAGATAATAAATAAAATCCAAAAAATAATGGAGGGTTTGGGAAGGTACAGCTATGAAAAAAATTGATGGGTGGTTAAATTTCAGGGTACCACTTTACAGAGGAGTTTTGGAAACGGCAAATACTTTACAATGTTGAGTCCCTGGACGGTTGAAGGTTAATTGCCTAAAGGTTGGTCGTTTGAACCTTGCTCACACAGTGCAGCTTAGAAAACAGGCCAGGCAGTGTTCTTTGAAGGATCACAACCTTGAAATCCTGCTTTGCTCTGCCCACATATGGCTGCCACGAGTTTGAATTAATTCAATAGTAACTAATAACCATTTTAAGTAGGAAGACTGGAAGAACAGAATAGACACAGCAGATGGATGTTCAGGTGACAAAAATCCAGCTAAGTAACCTGGGTCTGGCAGATATATCACTGGAGAATGTAGATAGGTGGGTATCAGTACAATCGATATTGGACCCCTATTTTCTTTTCTTTTTTGGGGGGGGGCATCACTGCTCTCCGGTGGTGGGAGTAGGAGGGGGACCACTATTTTCAAAATAGATTTTCACCTAATGTTTACTTGAGACAATAACAGAAAGTAATAATTACTCAAAATGAGCCAAATTTTGCCTTAATTTTGAAAGACTAGTATGTTTCATATTATGGGTTTGCTAATCTAAATAAGGTGTTTAGAGGTCTTAGTTCTTTTAAATAGACTTCTGAGGTTGATACATTGTTTCTATGTCAAAAGTACAATAAAACAAGTTCTAACCAATATTTTCACAACCTACCATCTATAGAAGTTCAATAATTTTGCAGGAACATTTCGGTAAGTGTCGACAACATCCACAAAAACAATATCATTATATATGCTGCTTTCCTCCTGCAGTAAGGCATCTTCCTCATGGAGATTAGTTATATGATCAATAAGTCTTTGAGGACGAGAATGAAGGTTTTTAAGGAGATTATCACCTTCTAAAAGGGAAAATTGAGAAGTTGCAGAAAAATGCTTTGGAAACTTAAGGCCCAGAATTTCTAATATGACGTACATTAAAACTTTTCCCTCAAGTAGCCGAACAACAGAAATTACAGCTGTTAGGTAGGAAAGAACTCTCATCCCAAATGGAAACATTTCAAGAGCAATTTGGCAGTGCTTAGATTGAAGCATGGCTCGTAGATTAGTCAATCCACTTTTAGATCTATTCCTAAAGGAATTATGTGACAAGTCTGCAAGGGTATTCACATGATACTGCTTGGCAATGGTGCCCAGGAATGTTTCTTCTTCTTTTTCATTGTCATGTCAGTGGATTGCAGCAATCTTTACACTCTGTTGTAAAAACTATTGGAACAAATTTTTCTTTTAAAGGAAAAGACAAGTACATACAATGTAACACTTGAAGCAACACTATTAAAAAATTACAACAGGAAAATGGCTGATAATAAGATGTATGTTAAAATTAAATATAGGTTCTTTCGGTAAATATGTCTACACTATTATTCATATTTATGCACAAATGATGAAGAAAAAGGCAATGATGAAGAAATTGAAGAATTCTAACTTCATCTGAAATCAATCAAACATGCAATCAAGATGTATGGATAATTATTGGTAATTGGGATGCACAAGTTGAAATGAAGAGGCAGTAATTGGAAAATATGGTTTTGGGGACAGAAATGAAGTTGGAGATCACATGATGTAATTCTGTAAGATCGACAAGTTCTTCATTGAAAAGGTCTTTTTCAACAACATAGTGATTATACACGTAAACCTCAACAGAAGGAATACAGAGGAATTAAATTGACAATATTTGTGGAAAGAGATGACGGAAAAGCTCAATATTAGGAGCCAAAACAAGGCCAGGAGCTGACAGTGCAACCAACCAATAAGTGCACGCATTTAAGGGCAGGTCAAAGTTGAAGAAAATTGAAACAAACCCTTAGGAACCACAATACCACTTTGAGTACATCCCACTTGAATTTCAAGAACAGACGACACACTGGGTACTTATGACAGAAGACCTGATGAGCTACAGGGTGACATCAAAAACATTATACATGAAGAAAGCAAAAAGCCATTAAACAAACAAGATAAAGGAAAGATCAAAGTGAATGTTAGAGACCCGGAGACTAGCTCTTCAACTTGGGATGTCTAAACTGATGAAAAGATCTGAACAGAAAAATTCAAAGGTTAACTCAATACAAAAAAGTGTTATAATTAAATGTTCAGAGACCTGGAGTTAGGAAACCTAAATGGACAAATATATCCAGCATATCTTGAGCTGCAACAACTGAAGGAAAATACTTCAACCTTGAAGTGCTATATTGAAGGTTTCTATGGGTAAAATAACAAATGATGCAGGAATTATCAAATGAAGGAACACAGAGTCACTGTACCAAAAAGAACTTGTAGACCTCCAACCATTTCAAAAGACAGCGAATGATTAAAAACTGACAGCAAGGAAGGAAGCAATGCACATGACAGTAAAGGCATTAGTGAAAAACAAGCCTGCAGGAATTGATGGAAGGAATACCAAGGGACGTGTTTCACATGCAGATAAATGCTGGAAGCACTTACTAACCTCTGCCATGAAACTTGAAAGATAATTAGCGACCTGGCCAACCAACTGCAAGAGCGCTACACCTGTCCTCACGCCAAGGAACAGTGACTCAACAGAAGGGGGAAACTGACAAACAATATCATATGCAACTAAAATTTGCTGAAGATCACTCAACAAGTCCCAGCAGTACATCCACAAGACGCTGCCAGAAGTTCTGGCTGGATTCAGAAGAGGCTGTGGACCCCGGAGTATCACTGCTGCCAGCAGGTAGCTATTGGGGAATACCACCAGGTAGATCTGGTGTTCAACAAAGAATACCGGAAAGCGGCCTACTTGTGTTTTATTAAATATGCAAAGGCATTCAACAGTATGGATTATAACAAACTACGGATAACCCTGAGAAGAGTGAGACTTCTAGAACACTTCATTGTGCTCAGGTGGCACCTGTTCACATTTAAACAGAACAAGGTGTGGCTTAAAATCAAGGAAAATGGCGCATCAGGGTTTTATTCTTTCATCACAGTTAATGAAGCCGTATGCTGACCAAGGGGTCTGAGAAGCAAGTCTAGATGAAGGAAAATGCGGCATCAGAATTGGAGGAAGGCATATCGACAACTTGTGATATGCAGTTGACTCAAGTTTACTTACTGAAAATAGGGAGGACTTGGTGTACCTGCTGATGAGGTTCTACAAGTGTCGCCTTCAGAATGGATTATAAATTAATGTAAAGAAAACCAAAATTTCCACAACAGGATGTGGGGATGGAAACGGAGAAAAGAGAAGGCATACAGACTGGAAAGGAAAAAGCAAATCCCTCGTCACAGTAGACTATCTAATAAGATCTGCAAAAAGCTATTTAAAAAGGCCAGCAATACTGTGGGCTACAGGATCAATACAGTTGACTCACGGTGTTCGTGGAGCGTGAGGGACTGGTTCTGTTCTGTTAGTAATTACATCTAACCTGTACTACTCTCTAGCACTTTTACATCATCTCTAGATTACTTATATTACCTAATACAGGGTTAAGTGCTATATAAATAATACTTTATGCTCCACCTTAGCCTTGTTTTGAAAATTTACAGCTGAATAAAATGAATTTTAACCAAAGTACAAGACTTGCCCAATGATAAAACATCACAGAATAAACACCAAATAAAAGAAAAACATCCTCTGTTTATATACTGGAACATTTAAATTGTTAAGATGGCAGTACTTTCCAAATTGATCTGCAGCTTGAATAAAGGCACTATCTTTCAGAGTTCCAGCTGGCGTGTGTCTGTGTGTGTGTGAGAGACAAGCTGATTCCAAAATCCATACAGATATGCAAAGGATGCAGTATAGCCAAAACAACTGTCAGAGAGTTGGAAATTCAGATTTCCTGATTTCAAATCTTATTGTAGAGTTACCGTAATCAAGACAATATACTTGTGGCATAAGAATAGACATATAGAGCCCTGGTGGCGTAGTGGTTGTGCGCAGGACTGCGACCCACTGGGACGGAGGTTCAAATCCAGCAGTGGGGCTGGGCCTCCTACTCCCACCACCAGAGGGCAGTGATGCCCCCCCAAAAAAACAAAAACAAAACAAGAATAGACATATAGAGGGCTGAGGCCTGGTGGCGTAAGTGGCTGAGTACGGGCTTGGTGCAAATCCAGCGGCGGCTCTCAGGAGCAGCATTGGGTAGCTCCCACAACCACCAGAGGGCAGATGCAAAACAAAACAAAAAGAATAGACATATAGAACACAGAGTACAGAAATAAAAGTAAAGATTAGATATATAGATTAGAACAGAGTCCAGAAGTAAAGTCTAAAAGTATATTTATAATCAGCTGATGTTTTTTTGTTTTGGGGGCATCACTGCCCTCTGGTGATCGTGGGAGCTATCCAGCCTTGCTCCTGGAGAGCTGCTGCTGGCTTTGAACCGCCAACCCAATGGGCTGCAGTCCCGTACTCAACCGCTACACCACCAGGGCTCAGGCCCCTAATCTGCTGATCTTGAACAATTTTGCCAAACACATTCAATGGGAAAGGAAAAATCTTTCTAACAAATGGTGCTGAGAGAACTGATGCCATGTGTAACACCCTTGAACCCTTACCTCACACCATAGAACTCAAAATGAGTCAAAAGATAGATATGTAAGAGCCAAAACTGTCACTCTTGAAACAAAGATGTAAATTTTTGCTACTTAGTAATGAACAGTAGTTTCTTAGACGTGACATCAAAAGCACAAGCAATCAAACACCAATACACTAGATGTAACCAAAATTAAAACTCTGGGTGTTAAACCCCAAACTAACTGCTGTCGAGCTGATTCAGATTCTGTGTGCCCCACAGGTTTCCGAGGCTGTAAACAGGGAGAGAAGCGCAATGTTCCCTCTTTCTTGTGCAGCATTGTTTCAAACTGCTGTCCTTTGTTTAGCAGCCCCCACTTGGAACCTCTTATGCCACCTGGCCTCCATGGGATGTTAAAAGACAACGAGAAAAACCATGTGAACATCCAGCTCCAAACAACCCTGAAAAGCATCATATTAGGTCCTGGCCAAGGTGGGAGGAAGATGAAGAACCGAATTCAAAACTATGGAAGCCTTCAGGCTGGTTGGGCAGACAGAGCTGGGTAGCACCCCTTTAGTCACTCTGCGGGCCTGGAATGAATTCACCTCTGTGGAAGGTGAATTTAAACCACTTATGATCGAAAGAGCGAATCTACTCAAAGTTCTGAGATGGAAGCAGGAAATACAGGGAGAAAGTGGAAGTGATGGTTCATGGAGAATGCATTAGATGAGTTGAAGCAAGTATGTATGACTGGTTGCACTGCTCAGATGCTCTGTAAACCTTTCCCTAATTCGTAGTCAAAAATTACGTAAAAAGAAAATAACCCCAATAAAATGCGCTAAGTTTTGGGTAGGTATCTGTCCAGGGAAACTACATTAAATATCCACTAAAAAGATGCAGCATCGTTTTAGCTATCAAAGAAATGCAAAACCAAACCATAGTGAGCTACAGTTCAAGCAGGCGTGAATAAAATGATGGCACAGAGAAGGCGGCCGAAATGTGTGTGACTGCCGAGAGGCCGGCAGTGTCTCACACGGTTAACCAGAGTGGACGGCATTTCATCCCCAAGCATTTAGCTAAGAGACATGAATCTGTGTGCACGCAAAAACTTCACAAACATTCATAGCACCATCAATCGAAATAGTCCCTAAGTGGGAGCAACATAAATATTTGTCAATTAATCAAAGATAAATAAAATGCATCTGTATCTAGGCAATGAGTATTATTCAGACATAAAAAGTATTGACTGAAGTGACAATATGGATAAACCTTCAAAATATTATGTTATATAAAAAAAATCATAATAGATGACATGATTTATTTAGAATGTGTGGAATAGGCAAATCAATAAAGAAAAATAGGGGGCTGAGCCCCGGTGGCGTAGTGGTTGTGTGCGGGACTGCGGCCCACTGGGACGGAGATTCAATTCCAGCAGTGGGGCTGGGCCTCCTACTCCCACCACTGGAGAGCAATGATTCTCCCCCCCCCCCCCCCCCAAAAAAAAAAAAGAAAGAAAAATAGGTAAATTAGTAGTTTCCAGGGAGTGGAGAGAGAGTCAGGGATCTGACTACTAAATGGTATGGGGTTTCTAAGTGGAAACAATTGAAGTGTTTTGGAATTGCATAGTGGTGATGGTTGCAAAAGACTGAATTAACCACTGACTCAACACATTTTAAATGGGTAAATGTACGCTACATGAATGAATTCTAAATAAAGTTATTATTAAAAAAAATTAACATCCTTATGTCAAAGTATATAGGTAGATGAACAAGTCAGTTTTTTAATTTCCAACCCACACTTACCCTGAATAATGTAAATAAATCCCCCTGCAATGCCCTCGACGCCCTCCATGAACTCATGAGGCAATGTGCCTTCTCCAGCCTGAAAAAATAATAGAAGCAACAATATTTATTTAAAACACATTTATTATATTTTTAAAAATTTTATGTTTAAAGTCATAATTTGTCCTGTGTACTAAAAGTGTACAGTATTAGTATGGTATACAGTAGCCTTTTTTGCTGTTACTATTTAATTACAATAATGAACACTAGGCATATTCAGTAGGCCACACTGTGGTCGAATTCCAATATATCATATGCGCTGGGACTTGCAACCTATTTCATATTCCAATCTCACCACTTAAAAAAATAATTACAGTCTTTTATTCTTTGGCATGGAAAGTCCTGTGAGTTCCAATATACTAAGGCACATTTTAAAGTTCAGTTAGCAGGCAGAGCAAAGCCCCTCTAAACAAATCTGTCTCCAATAGTTCGGAAAGAACTCTCTTGATTCTGGATGTCTTGAAATGCACACAGTATTGTGGCAAAGTCCGGCAACAGTTATTTCTACCTTTAAGACCGGGTCTTTTTTTTAGGAAACACCCCCACTGGTTGCCGCGTGGTGTTACTCCAAGTGAAATGTTCAGTTATTGTGTGCACCACACCAGTAAGGCACATCTACCATAGCTGCTATTCGGCTGCTGAAGGCTGGGTCAGACTGCCAGAGGTCTGGCTCAATGTGCTAACAGCGATTTCAGTACATGCACATGGGATCCAGACAGCTATCGCTACTTCGCGGCGCCGCTGTCCTGCACTCGGTCGGCGGACACAGGGTGTTCTGAAGCCTTCATCATCTAATTTAAAACGTCATTTGTAGTTTAATGACAAGGGAACTACTAAAGGCGGAGCGTGTGGATTCCAATAACGTAATGAAGAACATACCCTGGATTCTTAATGTTTTCACGGCATACACCATTTGGGAGGACTTGTTTAGAACTTAATGATTCTTTTTACTTGTTAACTTCTTTCTAAGAGGTTACAATTTCACTTTTTTTTTCGGCTACTATTTTTAAATACTACTAAGGGGCTGAGCCCTGGGAGCCTTAAGTGGTTGAGTGCGGGACTACGGCCCGTGGGATCGGTGGTTCAAATGCAGCGGCGGCTCTCAGGAGCAGCGCTAAGTAGCTCCCACAACCACCCGAGGCAGTGACGCCCCCCCCAAAAAAAAACAAAAAAAAAAACCCAACAAAAATAAATACTACTAAGAAAGAAAACCACAGCCATTTGAACTATGATCACGATTATCACTTATCTCTGGCTTATTTAGGAAGTTTGTTGCTGCTTATTTAATGATTTTATTGGGGGCTTGTACATCACTTTTCACCATACATAGTTCAGTACAGTTACATATACTGTGCCAAGCACCTTCACATGCCTGCTTTCGTTAACATTCTCCAAATATCCGCTTTTGCACTTGGGCCCTTGATATGAGCTTCTCTTCCTTCCCCATCTTCCCCCACAGTCCTCATGACTTTATAAATTATTGTTTTGTCATATCTTACACTGCCCGACATCTCTCCCTGCCCACTCCTCCCCACGTCCATGTCCGTCCTCCAGACAGGAGGCCAGCTGTAGCTCCGCGCAGCTGGCTCCCTCTCGCCGCCCCGCCTTCCTTCCACCCATCCGGTAACTCCACTCCATCAGCACTTGCTGGCAAGAGAGCAAGATAGACTGAAAATGTTCGAATCTCTGTATTTCTCATGAAAATCTTCACCTGACATGGGGTTTCTGAGGAAAGCCTACAAATTTACTTATCTTAAAAAAAAAAAAAAAGATTACCAAAGTGTTTAAGATGCTCTGTTTACGGAGCACCGGAGTAAAGTCCTTTTCTTCTATGTAACTAACTCAAATACTTCGGAACTCTGGCATAATGTGGATATCATTACATTTCATAAAGTAAACAGAAAAACATAATAAAGGGAAAACAAACAAAGTAATTAAATTTCCTGCCGGCATAAACTCCTGTATCCATAACGTGACCTACAAGGCTAAGTTTGTCATTCCCTATGAACCCTTGTGTCAGTTCAATAGTCTTCTTTCCCATTAGTGCTGTAAGTGTCTTACAGGCTGCGACTGGGCCTATTTCACCCTCCCCCCGGGTCTGCTCTGTAACAGATGTGTAGTAAATGTTTTTTGAATGAAATAAAATATCAAATAATTATTTATTTGAAATTCAGGAATTCATTCACATGAATAGAGTTAATATTCAGTGAAAATCTCCTCAGCTTACACATTAAATATTCAGTGCTTTTCTAATTGTTAATTCTATAGGGGCTAAGAGGAGCTTATACCAAAGACTCAAGTAGAAAATGTTTTTGGAAATGAGGATGGCAACCTATGTACAAATATGCTTGATACAATTGATATATGGAATATTATAAGAGCTGTTAAGAGCCCCCAATAAAATGATTTAAAAACAAACAAAAAGCACAAGTTTTTTTTTTTTTTAAAAAAGACCATAGGGTCAAGGAGAATGAAAGATTGTAGCTGAAATACCACCATACACAGTACGTATTTATTTAAAGTTTGCCCAGATTTAGGCTACTTTTTACTTGAGAAATTTACCTGCCAATAAACTGATGGAAATACGAGTAGGAAAATTCAGTGTTGTTGAAGTAATATGTGAATATAAATGAAAGCATACACAGAATTTAATTCCTATATTGTTTATAGTATTTCAACTGCAATTTTACTATCAAGGTAAAACAAACATTTGGAATACTATTGAATCAGTGTTCTTAAAGAATGGTAATAAAAAATATTCATGAATAAAAGACTCAAACTTTCAAACTGTATTGATCTAAATTCACTAAGGTTGGAATCACAAAACCTCCTGAACATTTGAGTTTTCTTTATTCTTTCCTGGGAGAAAGACTAAGCTTCCCACTACCATAAACAATTATCGTCTCAGAAAACCATAGAGGGGCGTGATGAGTCAGCACTGACTCCCTGGCCTCGAGCTAATCTGTACTATGGCTTGCTATATTTCTGCTAAAACACAACTGCGGCCCACAGGCTTGGCGGTTCAAATCCAGCAGCAGCAAGGCTGGGTAGCTCCCACGACCACCAGAGGGCAGTGATGCTAAACACACACACACACACACACACAAAATAAAACACAGAACATTCAGTGCTCTATTGCCAGTTATTGGTGTCAAAGCAAGTTTAATACCTTTCTAATGTATGAAAGATACATAAAGAACTAAATAAAAACAGTGTCTTCCAATGAATTGTTTTGAAGGTAACTTACAGCAATGACTCTGAGAACTCCCCCTCCATCATTTACAGCCACTTTGTGGAGATTTCTTGACACCAGGCCTTGGAGGTCTTGACTCTCCCACACAATTGTGCCTTCAAAACTCTTGGGAAAAGACAAGTAGTGAGTTGATTTCTTTATTGTCATTCACATTAAATTTTTTAGGGAGAAACTTCTTGGGCATAACTGAAAATTTTTATCTGACAACTGAAAAGGGATAAGACTGCAGCCTGTCAAGGTGGGAAAACTTGTGAAACCTGGAAAGGAAAAAAAAGTAGTCCCACAATTCTCTCTCGCTTGTATTTGATAAGGAATTTGCATTCAGAAGATATAACTCTTACAGCTAAATAATAAAATGACAGCACAAGGGCTCTCCATAGGTATTTCTCCACAGGAGATAGACTAGCAGCAATTACGCACATGAGAAAGAGGCTCAGCCTCATTAGCAACTGACCTCTGCCAGGGAATGAATTCTGACTGAGAGCAACTCTACAGGACAGAATAAAACTGCCTTTGTGGGTTTCTGAGACTGGAAAATTTGTTTTGAGGCATCACTGCCCTCTGGTGGAGGAGGAGGAGGCCCAGCCTTGCTGCTGGATTTGAACCTCCAACCCACTGGGCTGCAGTCCCGCGCACAACCACTACCCCAACCCCCGGGCTCAGCCCCTGACACTGGAAATATTTATGGAAGTGGAAAGCCTCATCTTTCTCCCTCAGGCACCAGCCATTACTCACTCATAGCCATCAAATCGATTTCAACTCATGCAAATATAAACTTTTACCCTCTTTGATAACATAGACTGAAGCTATTAATAAGGGGAACTTGAAGAGTCAATCCACTATTATTTTAAGATGGCAATATAGCATAGTTTAAAAGAATCAGAGTTAAAAGAATTATAGTTTATCAACTTAACTAGAAGGCCTCCACAGCTGTGACCCTAAATGAACCTCTCTAGCCCGTTTCTCAGAATCTTATCACTTGTGTGATTGTGTTCTGACATGAATTCTCAAGGATATTAGCTAAGTCAAGGACCAAATTCTTATCTGCGCATTATGCATCTTATCCGGGCTTTCTTTCCCTCCTCATTAAGAGCAAGCCTCTTTGTAACACAGCCTGTCTCCTTGATATTTAGCGTCTCTAGAAGTGGGAAGTTCTATAATGTACAACTTTTGTTAAAAGAAACTTTGTTTTCCCAGTTTGTGTTGTCATTTCAAGATTTATGTCTATCTGGGGAAAAAAGTTTCAGTCACCCTGGACATATGCTGTGAGGACAAAGAAAGCGAGGAAAACTCTCCTGATCTCATTCTTTCCCCATGCATTCAAAAATAACACTGAGAACCTCTGGAATTCACTTGCTTCCTGTAGCCTGGCAGCGGCGACCAGGCAATATGGACTCTCTTGTGCCCACCCTACAACACTTATTACATTCTGCAATATACACTTCATACCTAGCAGATGGCTATGATTGAAAAACATTCAGTTAACAAGGTTCGATGAGATTAACCCGGAACCTTCACACACAGTTGGTAAGTATGTGGAGTAACCAAGTGTTTGGAAGTCAGTGTAGCAGGGCTGAGCCCCAGTGGCGTAGTGGTCGTGCGCGGGACTGCGGCCCACGAGGACGGAGGTTCAGTTCCAGCAGTGGGGCTGGGCCTCCTACTCCCACCACCGGAGCAGTGATGCCCCCCCCCCCAAAAAAGAAGTCAGTGTAGCAGTTCCTCAAATGGCTAAACAGTCCCTATGTGACCCAGTTATTTACTATAAAACATATGGTGACTGAAAAACCTGTACATGAATATTCCAAGGAGCATTCTGTTAGGAATAGCCAAACATTATTCAAAAGAACTCAAATGTCCACTTACTGAGTAAATAAAAAAATGGTATATCCATATAATGGAATATTATCTGATAAGTAAAAGTAAAGAAATGCTGATACATGCTACAAAATGAATAAACCTTGAAAACATTTACATAAGTGAAAATAAGTGGGTCACAAAGTACCACATACTGTATGCTTCTATTTACACAATGTTTTAAATTTACATTCTGAGCATTAGGTTTGCAGAAGACTTTGTTTTCCAGTGGGAGCCCTAAGTCCACTGAGATTCAGCCTCCATTGAGTTCTTTGTCCCCACTGACTCACTGCCATCGAGGGGATGCAGATTCTTGCTAACACTACAGGGCTGGGTGGACCTTCCCCGTGGGTTTTTGAGTAGAAAGCCTCGTCTCTCTACCTTGGAGCTTGTGAGGGTTTCAAACTGCTGACGTTTCAGATCGCAGCCAAACACATAACCACGGCAAGAGGGCCCCAGTAAAAAACCTCTGCCCTCAGGAGGGCAGTATCTCTGTAAGGAATTTTGGCCAGCCCAGGGAGGGAGAGCCTCTACCTCAGGAACATGCCGGGAAAAGCCCTTGATGGAATTTGGTACGAGGGCCCTGAGGTCAAAGCCACATCCTAACTACCTTAGTTGAGCGGCCCTGAACCGATCTTGGAAACCTCTCTGATGTGCAATAGTGTATCTATAGTAATTAATCATGTCCCCCCCCCCCCACCTTGCACTTTGGTAGTCCTTGTGGCAACTGATTAACTGATTTGTAATCCATGATTTTATTAAAAATACATATACATATATATCATGATTTTGTTTCTTTTTTTAAATTAAAATTTTTTTCTTTTGTATTTTGTATCCAATTTACTATGAATTCTTTTTTTGGGGGGGTGGGGGGTGAGCATCACTGCCCTTTGGTGGTCGTGGGAGCTACCCAGCCTTGCTGCTGCTGGATTTGACCCGCCAAGCCAATGGCCCGCAGTCCTGCACTCAGCCACTATACCACAGGGGCTCAGCCCTATATATTTTCATTACATATGAACATAAATGCATTACGATTGCTCAAGTAGAAAGAAAATGTTTTGAAAATAACGGTGTTTGATATAATGGATGGGTATATGGATTATGATAAGAGCTGTACAAGCCTCCAATAAAATGATTCAAAATACTGCGGCCCACTGGGTTGGAGGTTCAAATCCAGCAGCAAGGCTGGGCCTCCTACTCCCACCACCAGAGGGCAGTGATGCCCCAAAAACAAAAACAAAAAAAATAAAATGATTCAAAATATATACATACATACACACACACATACACACACATATATCACTTATCTAGTCCCCGAAATGTTTGATGTAGTTCTTCCTTTTTTGTATATATCTAAGGAGTCCAGGTGAAGAAGCAGGTTGCAAATTCAGCTGCTAAACACAAGGTTTGAAACAACCATCCTCTCCCCTGAAGAGAGAGGTGGCTTTCAGTTCCCGCAAAGATGCACAGCCTGGGAGGCACACGGTCGCAGCTCTTCTCTGCCCTACAGGGGATGGAATCCACTTGATGGCATCGAGTTTGCTTGTGGTTTGGAACTACAAGGTCAGTCCTTTCGAAGGCACTAGCTTCTCTGTTCTGAGGGAGAAAGATGAGGCTGTCTATTCCTATAAAACAGCGCTTCTCAACCTTTCTAAAGCTGCGACCCTTTAATACAGTTTCTCATGTGTAGTTGCTACTGTTATGAATTAGGCGACCCCAGGATGGTACTCATTCACTGTGGAATCCTATCATACCATCATTATCTTCTTCCATTATCTTACCCAGACTTATCAGTAAAGGGTTGTTTGGTGGGTATTAAAGAGAATATGGTCAGAATAACTGCATTAAGTAATCAATGCCATGTCCCCCCAGGAGAAGGGGAGGTGGGGGAAAGGAGATGGTACTGACCAACCCAGGGAGAAGCAACAACAAGGGATGCAAATTCAGTGACGAGGTGGGTGTGAGAGGCCTGACAGGGACTGATCAAGAGCAATGTAAGAGAGAGAAAATACTGAAATCCAAATGGAGGCTGAGCATGACAGTGGGACAAGAGGAAAGTAAAGGGAAATAAAGGAAAGAAGTGGGAGGCCAAGCATGTACATAGGGGAGTACAGATTGGAGACCCAAAGCCCACCTGTAGGTGAAGCGACATCCCTTAGAGCAGGGTTGTGGGGAGGAGATGAGCCAAAGTACAGGGTAGCAACGATGAAATATGCAACTTTCCTCTAGTTCTTAAATGCTTTTTCCCTGCCCCACTATCACGATCCCAATTCTACCTTACAATCTGGCTAGACCAGGGGATGTACACTGGTGCAGATAGGAACCGGAAACATGGGGAATTCAGGGAAGATGATCCCTTCAGGACCAGTGGTGAGAGTGGTGATACCGGGAGGGTGGAGTGAAGGTGGGGTAGAAAGGGGGAAACCAATTACAAGAATCTACATATAACTTATTCTTCCTTGGGGTACGGACAACAGGGAAGTGGGTGAAGGGAGACATTGGACAGTGTACGATATGATAAAATAATAACAACTTATAAATTAAAACAGTTCATGAGGGAGGGGGACCAGGGAGAGGGAGAAAATATGAGGTGCTAATACCAAGGGTTTAAGCAGAAAGCAAATGTTTTAAGAATGATGATGGCAACAAATGTACAAAGGTGCTTTGTATACAATGGATGTATGTATTGGTTGTGTTGAGTTGCATGAGCCTCCAATAAAATGATTTTTAAAAAAGCAAAGCAAAACAATAAAAACCAACAACAAACATTTTTTTCTATGCCTAGGAGTGTTTATATAGTTGTCAATATGTTTTGTACAAAACTGAAATTTGACTCTCAAGTTCAATAGTGAGTTAAGACCACGTAGGGGAAAAATAGAAGCAATCAGTGCTTGTTTCAAGAATAAGAAAATAGAATCTTGTAATGGAGTAGTTCTTTTTTGTTTCTTTTAGTGACAATAAGACTTCTGGTTTTCTGAGCATGCTGCTCACTTTATCCCGAATCCTCAAATAGCCCATGGAGATGATTATCATCTGCATTTAAAGACTAGGAAATGGTGAGTCAGATGTGACAAGTTGTCAAGGGCCACATAGGCACTAAGTGCCATGACCCCAGAACTGCAGCTGCAGGGTTCATGTGAAATAAGGGATGTCATTGCTGATATCGATTGCTGTTGGCGAATAGCAGAGACTGCCAGGAAGAGATTTACTTGTGTTTTATGCACTATGTAAGGGCATCTAAGTGGATGATAACCTATGGATAACATTGAAAACAATGGTAACTCCACAACACTTCACTGAACTCACGAGGAACCTATGGAGAGTACAATAGACAGTGGTGCAAACATGCAAGGGAATCATGCATCACTTTAAATCGGGAAAGGCGTGGTCCAGCGTTGTATCCTTTCAGCACACCTACATGCCTTGAATACTGAGCGAGCAATCCGAGGCTCTGAGCCTTATGAAGGAAACTTGGCATCGTGACTGGACGAAGGTTAGCAGCCTCGGAGATTCAGGGGACACGACCTTGCCTGCTGAAAGTAAGAAGAACTTGAAGCATGAGCTGAAGAAGATCAATGACTGCAGAACTCAAGGTAGAGTACATCGCCGAGTAAAGAAAACAAAAATCTTCACAACGGGGCAAGACGTAACATCAGTGATAAGTGGAGAAAAGAATGAAGTTGTGAAGGATTTTATTTGGCTTAGATGCACAATCAAGGCTCATGGAAGCAGAAGTGAAGAAATTAAAGGATGTATTGTATTAGCAAATCTACTGCTTAAGACTGCTGAAAAGTGTTGGAGATGAATGATGCCACTTTAAGGACTAAAGTGTGCTGGACTCAGGCTCTGCCATGGTTTTCAATCACCTCATTTACATGTGAAAGTGGGCAATAAATAAAATTGAATTATGATGCTGGTGAGGAATACTGAAAGTACTGTTGACTCCCCCCAAAGCAAGCAAAGCGGCATTGGAGGAAGTGCAGTCAGAAGGCTCCTTTGAAGTGAGAACATCGAGACTTCACCTCATGTGCTTGGGTCATCGTCTCAGCAAAGACTGGTCACTGGGGAAGGACATGCTGCTTGACAAAGCAGAGGGGCAGTGACAAGGAGCAAGGCACACAATGAGATATATTGGTATAATAGCTGCAACAATGGCTATGGTACAGAATCAGGCAGTGCATATTTGGCTCATAACAGAAGAAGGAAATAGTCCAGAAAGACTGACACTAATGATGAACTGTTGTGTGACACTCTGCAATTATTCCATGGTTCAGCTTCAAGGTTAATGACAGGTACCTGGCCAGGTGAAGTGCTTCCCCCCCCCCCCCCTTAGTTTATGGCTACTTAGAATGGGTTTAGAACAGTGGTTCTCAAGCTGTGGGTCATAACCCCTTTGGGGGTTACACGATCCATTCACAGAGGTCACTGGATTAATAACAGTAGCAAAATTACAGCTATGAAGTAGCAACAAAAATAATCTTTTGGTTGGGGGGGGTCACCACAACAGGAGGAACGGTATTATTAAGGACTGTGGCATTAGGAAGGTTGAGAACCGCCGATTTAGAGGGAATCATAAGACAATGCTTTCAGACATCATACAGTAGAGAAGTTTTATTTACCATGCTAATCTGGCCAATGTTTCTGCCATCATACCACATGCATTGACATTTTTCTTTTTTCTTTCTTTAGATATGTGCTTTGGATTGAATTATCCTCAAAAGCACCTGTGGCTTTTCTTTGTTTATTTTTTTGGGGGGAGGGCATCACGGGAATAGCTGGCCCAGTCTTGCTCCTGGAGAGCTGCTGTTGGATTTGCACTGCCAGCCCAGCGGGCCACAGTCCCGCGCACAACCACTACGCCACCAGGGCTCAGCCCCGTGGCTTTTCTTGATGACCCCAAGGTTGTCAGTTTGAAACCAGCACACTCCACAGGAGAAAGACAGAGCTCTCTAGTCCCATAAAGAGCTACCGTCTCAAAAACACACAGGCACAGGTTTACCCTGTCCTACAGGGCCACCATGAGTCAAACTCACCTGATGGCAGTGTTTGAATCTGGTGTACCTATAATTATCATCCTTTGTCATTGTAACAGTTAGGCAGTATCAACTACTCCACACCTGCACTACTTTTCAAGATGCAGATCTGACAGCCTCACAGTGTCATGAAGCTCTCTGGCAAAATAAATTAAGTGTGCTATATTTAGTATGCAAGTAGTGGTACCTCCATTTACTCCACGAGAGAGCTGCCCTAATACAACCAAGTATCAAGTATCCAGCTCTGAAAGCATAGAACCTGCCCTAAAAGGAAGAGCACTTCTTTCTTATTTTTAATTTAGAGAGACACTTTTTTTAAGGCTTAAATAAGACTAAGGAAATTCATCTGGATGAATTGATATGAGGACCCAATGGTAAGAAGAGTTATTTTCATTTTTCTGTACCTCTGGTAAGATGAACTGTTCCACAGGCTTGTACCACAGCTTGTTCACTTGCACACCACAACTGGGAGGACTAAAGCGAGCACTGAAGAGGGATTCCTACAAATTGGAAAAAGAAAAACAACTAAAACAAAAAAGATCATGTTATGTCATGCATATGCTACAAGTGTTCAAATACCTTACATCTAGATTAGCTAAGTCCTCAATGGCCTGAACCATGATTATAAACAAGGCTGTATGGTGGTCTGAACAGTACTTGAGTATTCAAGTACAGTCAAAGTTGTTACCATGTTTCCACTCATGAACGATATTTCAAATAACCTTAAACGAACAAACAGGGAAAAATCCCAACAATCCTGAAATGAAAAGTTTTCATTTTTTTTTTGGGTGGGCATCACTGCCTCTGGTGGTCGTGGGTGCTATCCAGTGCTGCTTTTAAGAACCGCCACTGGATTTGAACCGCCAAGCCCGTGGGCTGCAGTTCTGCACTCAACCACATGCCACCAGGGCTCAGCCGAAATGAAAAGTTTTATGGGAGTTAAGAAATATTGGAAAAATAAAAAACATTCTCCAAATTTTGAGTATCAGAAAGAACACTGATTCCTGTATGAAAAAGGAATGTGGGGAACGGAATATAAAGGAGGATTGATTCTCATTATATGTGAAATGTTTTCTTTGGGCTTTTCCCAACTTGTTGTGAAGACGACATTTTCCTCAGTCTCACACCTATTTTTATATATCATTTGAAAACTATCAAAGCCAGAGAGAGGTTTAAAATTAAGAAGATTTAATGGATTGTGTTAAAATTTTTAAAAACACCAGTATTTATCAATATAGTGAAAATCAATGCAATGACTACCTCAGCAACCATCAGCATTTCTACTGAATTGGGTTTTTCTGGGGGTCAGCGGTCAGTAGGTTTTTGCTAGGCTAAAAATATAGCAATTAAAAGTCAAATAAATGATCATGATAATTCTACACATCTAACCCAAACTATCTGACTGACAATTCAAACATTAAGTATAGTTCAAAAAATGCAAAGATGAGAGGAGGCGGGACAAGATGGCGCCCAGGTAGGCAGCTCATGCTGGGAGCTCTGGGGCCTGAGTCCAAAGCTGTTGGCTAATTCCTGCCAGTGGTTCATTTTCCTGCACTCCAAGGAACTGGTCTGGCAGCAGCCACTGTGGTGGAGCACTGAAGCAGCCAGCTGCAGCATCCTGAGTGCCAACTACCCAGGAGAGGCTGGTCTAACGGCAGTTTGATATTCCAAATGACATGGGCACCTCCACTTCCTGTCAGTGGATTCTCCCCTCCAAGACAGAACGAATTCAGAGGCTAGCAGTCTGCGTTAGAAAATACAACCCCTGGATCTGCTGCTTATAGAAGATACACACAACTCAAGATTACAGATAAAAATAGGCTAAGAATCAAAGGCTAGCGAAAAACATAAGAAGCGAATGCCAATTCAAAAAGAAGCAGGGGGGACTGAGCCCCGGTGGCGTAGTGGTTGAGCGCAGGACTGCGGTCCATTTCCTCCTCCCTCCTCTGCCACACCTCTATCCAATTAGTCTCTCTATAGATCTAAAGATCGATACACACAACAAAATCATACAAAACACAAACAGGAAGCAAATAAAGAAAAGAGCCCAATAAAAATGCCTAAAAATTAACACCGATAGACCTCTGTCAACAAGAAAGCAGAGAATAGTAAAAACTAAATAAATTTAAAGTAGACTTAAAGGAAGACCAAATGATAAGGTATTTACATTTTAATCTAACTACATCTGCCATAATGGACTTTACAATGATCTTTGTCTGACAGCAAGGCTATTCACTTCACTTGAAGGCATTCTCCAAAGAGTTAAGCCACGTGGGGATCCTGCAATTGTATTTTTGGGTTTCCCTAGTCATCCTTCTGCAATTGGTGTTCAAAATTTAAACACTGACACCATTCCCTCCTTCAGATTTGACTCTGCCTTCTTGAGTTGCACAACATCCTTCATAGGCTGTATCAGCAGGATTCAATAGAGAAATCCCAATAAAAGTGAATTGGGATTTACCTCAATGTCACCAGTAGCAGATTTAAGGAATCGACAAATTCCCTTAGATGTCAGGCTGAAATGCCCTAGTCTGAAAAGGAGATGACTGCTATCCCAAAGTTCTGGAATGAATGGACAGTCATCAGACTTTGTTTGGTTCTGGTCTTTTTTCAGTTCATTGCGTTCTTGACCCATAGTTTTCTATAATCTTTTGATCCTAGCGCTTGGTACTACTACTTTGGAGAAGGACATCGTGCTTGGGAGAGAGAGGCAGTGAAAGACAGGGAGGCCCGAGATGAGAGGGTGGACACAGGGGCTGCAGCAATGGGCTGAAGCACAGGAACGACTGTGAAGACGGTGCAGGGCCAGGCAGCGCTTCCACCCACAGGCTTGCAATGGGCTGCGAAAGACTCGACGACACCTACGGACACGTATGCTGAAGTGTTTGTGTTAAAGCGTACTGATGCCTACATCTGACTTTGAAATACATTAAAAATTAGCCTAATGAATTTGTATATACGTTCAAAAGTTCTTAACTTGTGGCTTCAAAAACTTGTCAAACAGGCCAGCATCTTTTAATTCTATTGTTCATGAACTTTTTGAAGTCTTCTTGTTTTGATTTTCAACAAATTTTTTACTGTAAGTTAGGTGGAGATTTACATTTTAGTTCATCAACTCTGTATGATCCAACTTCCACGATAGTTTACCCTTCACCAGCTCGGTTTCTTGTCTCCCTCTATGGACTACTGGATTTCATTCACTGAGGGTAACACCCCATCAATAATTCATCACATTTATCTTTCCTCTTCTGCCACTCACACCCAGCAATCTCTAAAGTCAAATTTCCCTTTGATATGAAAGCCTTATCTTGTTCCCCCATTTTACTTGTTGTTTTATACAGTATTTGTCTTTGATTAGCCCCTATAATGATTTTTTTAAGCCCTGTTCAGAGAGGGCTATTGGACCAAGATAGGCTAACTCCATATTGCAATATATAAATTACTCACTTGTATAGAATCAATCCTTTTGTGACTGGATGCTATTTACACAAATAAGGGGAGTTGGCTGAATGTGTGTATATTTATAAAATACCGCAAACTCAGCAAAATGCAAACTATTTTAGAAATCTAGTTGGTAGACAGACTGTTATTCAATGCAAAAATCTTTCAAATTTTCTGTATGTTTAAAACAGAGCCAGACTTTTCAAAGACAATTCCTTCAACTATATCCTATAAACAAAGAGAATTTCCCCAACAACTTGAAACAGAGTAACCTTAGTAGTTTTAGACTTCTATTCCCGCTACACCCTTCTTTTCTTTTTTTTGGGGGGGGTGGTGGGAGGCATCACTGCCTCTGGTGGTCGTGGGCACTACCCAGTGCTGCTCCTGAGAGCCGCCGCTGGATTTGAACTGCCAAGCCTGTGGGTCGCAGTCCCGCACTCAACATCTTACGCCACCGGGGCTCAGCCCACTCTACACCCTTATTACAGCAAATGTTAACCATACATAGTGTGATAAACTTTTAGGGCTGAGACAAAAATATTAAGCTTTTTAAAACCATATATTTATTGGAGGCTCATACAACCCCTATCACAATCCATACATATATCCATTGTGTCGAGCACATTTGTACATTTGTTGCCATCATCATTCTCAAAATTTTTTTTGTGTGTATGTGTGTGTGTGGCATCACTGCCCTGGTGGGAGTAGGAAGCCCAGCTTTGCTCCTGGAGAGCTGCTGCTGGACTTGAACCATCAACCTTGTGAGCCGCAGTCCCGCACACAACCACTATGCCACCAGGGCTCAGCCAAACCATTTATTTTCTACTTGAGTTCTAGGTATTAACTTCTCATTTTTCCCCTCCCTTCCCACTCTCTATTAATCTTAAGAGCCTCAAACTAATTTTATTTATACCAATTAGAATTCCTTAGGACAATATTTTAAAATCATTTTATTGGGGGCTCTCATAGCTCTTTTTGTAATCCATACATCCATGTGTCAAGCACATGTGTATGTTTGTTGCTATCATTTTCAAAACATTTTCTTTCTACTTGAGTCCTTAGTATCAGCTCATTATTTTTCCTCCCTCCCTCATGAACCTTTGATAATTTATAAAATTATTTTTTCGGGCTGAGCCCTGGTGGCATAGTGGTTGTGCGCGGGACTGTGGCCCACTGGGTTGGAGGTTCAAGTCCAGCAGCAGGGCTGGGCCTCCTGCTCCTACCACCAGAAGGCAGTGATGCCCCCAAAACCAAAAACAAACAAACAAACAAAAATTATTTTTTCATTTCTTACACTAATTGATGTCGCCCTTCACCCACTTTTCTGTTGACTTAGGGCAATTTTAGCTGGCACCTTCAAATCTAATCCAACTCTTTTCTCAATATTACATATTTGTGCATAGGTATTCTCTCCCCAAAGCAACATAATAGTTTCATAGTATTATGTCATCAATAAGAAAAGTAGAAATTTATCAATTAGAACTGTATTTTTGCACAGCTACATGTGCCACGAGTGAAAAGCTGATGTCTTTTAAAAGTAAGCAAAATATTATATAGTAAATACATACCTCCTGCTCTGCCTGATAGAGCTTGACAGTTATGTTCCTCTGGAAACCCGCACTGCTGCCATCATAGAACACACCGAGACTGGTAATAATGATTGGGTAGAGAACACGGAAGCGAACACTGACAACTTGATCTTCAGAGAGTCCTGATGATGTATCTTCAGAAAAACTGAATGCCTCAATTTTCTGATTCAAAACTATGGAATTAATGAGAAAGATGGTCTTAAATAACCTTTAAAGACTATTTATCTTTTACTTATTCCAAATAATGAGGTGGGTTTACTGCAAAAGATCTTGATAGCTATTAGTTACAAATTTTCCCACAAATTAGGAATAAAAAAATGGCTGATTCTAGAAATAAACTCATTTTGAAATTTAATAAAGATGTTTTCAGCCACATCTAAACAAATTATTTAATCAACCATGCTGTTTTAATAGATTTTTACATCAGAGAATATTAAATTTAGAATCAAATGGAAGACATCTACTTATAACAGTTGGATAAACAGGGATAGTAAAAATAGTACTGGTTTCGATAATCAATAATCAGTAAATCTGGCTGCTCTGTAGATTCCTAGTTCTTGAGCAAGTAAAGATATTTGTGATAAGTTGGAGCAATTATCATAGTTTCAAAATCACTGAAGTCCCAGCTGAGCTCTGGTGGCGCAGGGGTTGTGTGCAGGACTGCAACCTACAGGGCTGACAGTTCAAATCCAGCAGCAGCTCTCCAGGAGCAAAGTTGGGCTTCCTACCCCCACCAGGGCAGTGATGCGAGGGGGAAAAAAATCACTGATGTCCCTTGAAGAACACCAACAAACTCTTGCTGCACACCACCACTAACAGTTAAGTACATTAAACACACGAAGCATCTCTGGCCACCTTCCCAGAAGGAAATTAGAAGAAAAATCTGGTGATTTACTTCTGAAAACCTTGTCACTGGAAACCCAGTGGGACACAGTTCGATTCTGACTGGTGTCACCATGAAGTGAGGTAAACTATTCTGATTCATAGGGAGCCTGTGTCGGGTTTCTGAGGCTGGAAATCTTTATGGAAACAGACTCGAACCAAGCCAAACTCATTGCCATATATTGATTCTGACCCACAGCAATTCCATACAGGGTTTCCAAGACTGTAATCTGTAGGGAGCAGCCTCCTCGTTCTCCCGCAGAATAGCCAGTGGGCTCATACTACCGACCGTATGGTTAGCAGCTCGATATGCCACCAGTGCTGCTTATATAAGGGAGTGAGTGGCTGGTGGATCTGAATCACCAACTTTGCCATCAGCAGATCAACGCTTACTTGACAGCATCACTCACACGCCAATAATTCTACGATAGCTGACCCACAGCAGTTGTATCAGGTCATGCAAATTAACAGGCTGGCGAAGGAAACCGTTTTCTAGGAGTTTAAGATTCATTTAACTCAGGATTTATGTATGCATAAGAAATTTCCAGGTTTATTTGAATCACATTGAAAAATAAACTTTTCTTGATCTTGAATTCCAGTATCTACAGAGAATTTGCAGATACTCAGAATTACTCGTGAGCATGCTGGAAAAGGCAAAAAATACATTTGGGAGAGAGATCCGTTTTAGTGTGCTAAAAATAGACTCCCTATTATTCAACTTAGCACTTTTTCCTCAATATCGGAATTGGCTATGGCTGTGTGGCAGTCATGTGCTTATGTTAATTTTGATTGAAATGTAGGGGTGGGGTCCAGCCTGTCAATCTGGAGATAGCCACTGAGTAGCCAATGAGGCCTCTATGTGGGCATGGCTTTCTCCTGAGACTTCTGGGAAATCTCGCGATATTTCCCTCGTGAAGATGAGAAGCTATCTTCCTTAGTTGTTACTCTTAGAGTTAGTTGTTAGAGTTAGTCTCAGAGACTAGGAATTACAGACAGGATGGCAGTGTCCGAGCTGCTGCAGGAGCCAGAGGAGAAGCCACACGGCCTTGCTCTGATGGAACCAGACCTCTGAAGCTGGAGAAGCCCTGGGGAGACTCCTGCTAGCGATGAGTTGCTTCGGCCACCACGGGATGCCTGCCGGCGCCAGGACTCTGCACCCACTGACCTGTGACTTCGTGAGTTGGAAGGAGACTTTGTAGACTGATATCGGGCATATGGGTTAATATCGGACTTATGACTTTGTACTGGACTGTATTGGGACTGTATTCTTAATGTCCTATTTCTTTTATAGATAAACCTTATATCCATATGCGTGTCTATGAAATTTGTTCCTCTAGCCTCCCTGGACCAACACAGGCTATCTTAAGGCTGAGAAAACAGAAGCCTTACCTGGATTCGTGATGTTGAACAGTTTGCAGGAATATGGATCTTCCCTATCTTCCACAGGCACTTCACAGCCATGCGTACCTATAATGAACTTCACAAGCACACTGAGAGATGTGTCAGCATTAACATCCGCTATTGAGCCTCATCCAGAACATTTTCTGACGCCGAATTCAGAACTTTTACTTTAAACAAAGTATCCATTAGCATGAATTTCCTAGCTTCCTTCCTCAGTTTTACCAAAAAGTATACAAGCTAACTAAAAGTTGCTAATTACCAAGTGACTTATGAGTAAGCGCTCTACTACATAATCTATTAAGGTGTGTGTTATGATGTCTAGTCTGGCTACAAGCAGATGCTCACATTTCAAAACAAACTACATTAAAGTAAACTTCTAATGCCCATACCCACATCTCTTTATTTATAATTCCCCATAATTGCATCCGTCGATTTCAGAAAGTATCTCGTCTGCTCAGAGCTAGTTTTCTACAGAAAGAGGAGGCTCCCTCTTTTCCTAGGGTTTGTTTTATTGGTTACCCCTGTAAGTCATGGCTTTTTCTGTACACAAGATAAATATGGAGTCTTGTGCTAATTTCCTGTTTATCTACCATCCTTCCTTATCTCTACCATTCCCTTTTCTTTCTTATTTTTAAAAATCCTTTTATTGATACATCAATTGTATCAAGCATATTTGTACACATGCTGCCATCATTTTTAAACATTTACTTTCTATTTGAGCCCCGTGGTATCAGCTCCTCTTTTTCTCTCCCTCTCTCCTTCTCTCTCTCTCCCTCCCTCCTTCCTACCCTTGTGACTCCTTAATAAATTATTATGGCTTTCATATCTTACACAGACTGCTGTCTCCCTTCTCTTATTTTAGCGGGTGGAGGGGCATTATGTATCACTGCATAATTATCAATTATCAATCACTGCAATCGGTTCCCCTATCATCCTCTTTTCAATAAGGTCCTATTAACTAAAATAGCAGATTCTGTTTCACACTGCCTGATGGCTACCATCTAGGTAAGCAATAGTCTGCTGCTATTAAATTCAATAGATACTCTTCAACCATTAAATACTTCATTGACTTCTCTACAGCTCAATACTGTCTTTCTTCCTGAAATGCTCTCTGCCCTTCTTTATGAGACCCTACTCAATTTGCCTCTTCTCAGTGTATTCAGTGAAAGTGACTATTACATTAAAACTTTGGCCACCCAGCTCTTCTCATTTTATACCCTCTTTTCATGTACTCTCCCTGGACAGGTTATTTATTCCCAAGGCTTCAACTAGCACCTACACATCAATATTTCCTAAGTCAGTATTTTAGTTCAGAACCATCTTGTAAGTAAAGGATACACACAGTTATCGATTATTTATAGCTAGATGATTCCAAACCAGCTATATAATGATTTAGTGTAATGAACTAGTTAAACTAGCAGGGCTAACTCTTAAACTTTTAGTAATTTTGTGAGTTGGTTATTAACAGAGCCTTTAAAAATAAAATTATAAAACTTACAACTAAATGTATTATAATAAAGAAAATCAATGCTTGAAAGGCATTATTTCCTAATTATTTATCTATGCGCAGGCTATTTATATCTGAATAATGTGCTACTTTGTTATTTATAATGGCATGCTGTGTATTTTATCCCAGTTGTATGATCAATGGTGTCACAATGATTACTGCATTTGGCCACAGTGTAAATGTTACATTATGACAACTGGCAAATGCTACAAATAAGGATTGGATATACCGTATTTTTTGGATCATAAGATACACTTTTCTCGCCCAAAGTGGGTGGAAAATGAAGGTGCGCTTTATGGCTTGAAGGTGTGCTACCCTAGAACATTTTAGTATACTGGTACTATTTGGTTCAGAATATTTTTTTTCTTGTTTTCCTGCTCTAAAAACTGGGAGTGTCTTATGGTCTGAAAAAATATGGTATTATTCGGTTGCTTTTCAGGTTAAAGAAGTAGATGGAGAAAATGTTAATACTCATATTAAATTTGAAAAAATGTGATGTGACTGTAAGCATTCATTATGACTAGCATAAAAAATTAAATGTTCTTCCAATGTCTGAAAACTGATTCAAAAGAGATACTCTATGGACTAAAGGTAAAGTTTTGACACATATCTTAGTTGTCATTTTAGCTTTATTCTTTATTTTAAAGGAAATATTTGTCAAAACTACACTTTTCATCAATTTTAACCATTTATCTAAGTCTCGCAGGTAACCATTGAATCTATGCTAATTAAGAGTATTGTACATCTTCATATCCTTTATATCAATATCATTTATAATAAACACGTACATATGCATAAACATATTTTTCCCTAGAGAACCAGCTAGTAAATACTTATCAGCATAGGTATCTTAACCTCAACAGATCCACCACTCGGTTGCTTTCCCATGAAACCTGCTCTTCTCACTTAGTTTTTGTTTTGATTGATGATTTCACTATTATCCAAGTCAGAACTCTAGTAATGACCTTCGTTTATCTTCCTTTTGCCACATTCAGTGACCTGTCTTTTCTCAAAAGGTTACCAGTTTAGTTCAATACCTTTAGCAGTCCTTATTTAACCCTTCCATTTACCTCCAACCAAAGTGGTTCTGCACGATTTGGTTACTGTCTGCATCTCACAGTCCTATGTCTTTTTTCCCTCCACCCCAAACTCCAATACCTCTCTGTTTCTGCTTTACTACCATCACCGGCACTGTGTCACATTAACACGCACCCATATACAGCTCATAATGCCAAACTATAGCTTTACAGAACTGTTCGGAGGTTCCTAAATACTCCAAGCTAATTTAAACATATTTATCTCACAGCACACATACAAGCTTACGGCTCTATTACATCTAGTTCTTTTAATAAATTTCAAGTTCCCTTGAGGGCATATATTTTTGTATTCTACTACCCACAATAAGACTTGCATTCTGAAGATACTCAATAACTATTTGTTAAGTTGACAAATTACAGTTCTGTTATAAAGGTTCATAATTAAGGTCCTCCAAATATATACTGAGTCGGGGTCCTGGATGTAAAATGCAAATTTTGAAGAAAAAAAAAAGAGTCATAAACACAGAAATGCAAACACTTTCTATTGCAAGGATTGTAGCCTTCAGTCTGGATTACAACTTATTGTAAAGAAAACTCAAATCCTCATAACTGGACCAATAGGTTAACATCAAGATAAATGGAGAAAAGGGTGAAGTTGTTAAGGATTTCATGTTGCTTGTGTGCACAACAATGTTCCTGGAAGCAGTACTCAAGAGCTCAAACGACCCATTGCTTTGGGCAAATCTGTGCCCGAGACCTCATTAAAGTATTGAAAAGCAAGGATGTTACTTTGAGGACTAAGGTATGTCTGCTCCAAGTTTTGATATTATCAATTGTCTCCTACACATATGAAAGTTGAACACTGAATAAGGAAAACTGAAGAAAAATCGGTGCATTTGAAATGTGGTGTTGGTGAAGAATATTGAAAACACCACGGACTGCCAGAAGAACAAACATGTCTTGCAAGCAGTGTGGGCAGAGTGCTCTTTAGAGTCGAGAATGGCAAGAGTTCATTTCAGGTACTTCGGACACGCCGTCAGGAGAGACCGCCCTGAGAAGGACATCATGCTCGGTAAAATGGAGGGCAGCAAAGCAGAGGAAGGTCCTCAATAAGATGGACTGACACAATGGCCGCAAAAATGGGCTCAACAATGGGATCGAATTTAAGGACGGTGCAGAATCAAGCAGTGTTTCGCTCTGCGGTCCATATGGTCCCCGTGAGTGACACAGAAGTGACTCAATGGGCACCTAACCACAATAGGAAAGGGTCTGTAAAAAGTCGGGTCAACAAGATGAAAAGATACTAGCATTTTTCCCACAAACTTTTTGAAGCCCTGTCATATCCCATCTGTTTCATAAAACAAACCACCAACCTTACTAAAATGAAAGCAGGAAGACTATGATGGCAAATGAGTTACTGACGACTATCCGATTGTTACTGTTACCCATTAGATTTAGTTCTGAGTTGGTCACTCAATACTTGTTCAGTACTTTTCTCTATGCCAGAGTCTACCAAAAAAATACTTGATTGAAGCTTCCATTCTCAAAAACCTCTTTTGGTGAAGCCACACAATTTATAAATATACGAACAAATAAATATATCAGCAGATGACTAGTGTTAAAAAGAAAATAAAGTGAATATAAGAATACAGATGGAAAAGGTATAGAAGGATATTTCCTAGGGGACTGCCTGCTCAGGTGACGTCGAAGTCCAAGTCTAAAGGAAGTGAGCTGGGAGCAAAACCCATGGTACGGTGGCCGATACGGGGTAAAGAGCAAATGTGAACTCCCTGAAGCAGGGATGCAATGTGAGAGAGAGAGCAAAGAAATGTGACTGGGGCAGCTAGGGTCAGCCAGCGAGGGAAAGTACATGTAGACGGGGTGAGAGATTCAGAATTCCACTCTGAGCAGAGGCAGGAAACAGTGGAAAAGGGTAAGCTAAGACCTGAGATGACTTGATTAATTTAGAAAGATTGCTCCCAAAAAGTAAGTGCAGAGGAGAAAAATGGAAAATAAAATGTAGAACAATAAACATTTAAGTAGCAAGTTCAGGTAAAGAGACTTCTGCAATAATCTAGGACGTGACTGTGGTGAAATTGTAAGAAGTCAAGTTCCAAATATGATCTGAAGGCACCACCAACTAGATGTGCTGATGGTTTGGATGTGGGAGGTGAGAGGAAGAGAGGTACGATGACAGCCAAGCTTTGTCTGAACACTAGAGTCATTCTTTATAAGATAATGATAAAGGCTAATAATGACTCTGAGGCCTTCCCTTATTTGCTGGGAAATAGTTTCTATTTAACGGTCATGAACTAAAGAAATCTGTCTTGAAAAGGAATGAAAACTATGAAAAAGGTAGAAAGTCTATAATATAATATTTATTACTAGAGACAAGAAAATTCATAACTTTGACTTGTCTCCATCTACTCATTCACTAAAGTGCCAGTTCCATGTAATCCAAAAAGGCCTTCTCTATTTATCATTTACGTGTCTTCACATAACTATAAATCTTAACTTTCATGCTTTTCTTCACTAATTCATCACTACATACTATCTAGATTCCTAGACTCCTGAATAACCTAATGTCATTATGAGCTTACCAAAGCTCATCCCAGGACGGGTAGCAAAAAAATAAAAAAGGAAAAGCATACATGGTGAAACACACAAGTAAAAATTACTATTGCAAGTGCATCTCTGTGAAGTTAGTAAAAGGTGGTTGACACAAATCGCAGTGAAGGACTATATAAAATATTTTGGAATTGCTATTCTCAATCAAAATGACAATAAAACAAAGTAAGTTGTTTATAAATACTAGGCATGCTAATCAGTTAACATATACTTTCCAACTATTTTTTGCCTTAAAACTTCAGCTAAATTTACTTTTGAATTCAACTATAAGGAAGAAATGTAAAATGAAATAACTATTTGTCCTGGCAAACAGGTAGTACATCTGAATTAATATCTCTAAATTAGGCTGTTCAGTATTCTTATTTCAGAAAATCACTTAAGAGACCAACTCAGAAAACCTACCGTTGACTTAATGTTGGATGCTGTGTTAAGTGCTTCAACCAAGTGTTTCTTATCACTTCTCGAAGTCCATGATTATTTCGAGCTGACAACACACCAACTACCATATCATAGTGATTGTATTTCCAGTGGGAATTTAAGGCCAAGTGATCTAGTAATAAGAATAATAAAGCAATATAAGCTATTTATTTCAAAATAATGTCCCCTTTAAGAAAATAAATAAATCACCCATAAACCTACCATCACAATATAACAAATGTTAGCATTTTGGTGATACCCCCCCCCCACATACACACATGAATATGTACGTATTCATACTCACATCAAAAGGTACATTCTTGTACACCAAAAAGATGTTTGTGGTTAAGATTCAGATTGGAGGTGGTGTGAGTATGTGGTTCAAGACATGAGAAGATGACTTGCATTGGGTAAGCCTACTGCAATCGGACTTCTTTAGAATATTGAAATGCAAGGGTGTCACTTTCTAGACTAAGGTGTGCCTAACCCGAGCCTTGGTATTTTCAATTGTCTCAGATGCATATCAAAGTTGGACACTGAATAAGGAAGACTGAAGAAGATTCAATGTGTCTGAATGATGGTGCTGGTGAAGGAGAGTGAAAGTGCCATGTACTGCCTAAAGAACACACAGACTTGTCTTAGAAGAGAATTCCAGGAAGATGGCACCTGACACAGGGTCAGCCATCTGCAGTTCCCTGTGAGTGGCTGCCAGATTTGCACGGGAGGGAGCCAATTGGAGGAATTTAGCCCTAGACCTGGTCTTGCAGTGTCTGGGGGGTAGTTTGTCACTTTCCCCACAGACGGCTTGCCATGATACATGTCCCCTTGGGTTCTCCTGCTTTGGAGACATGGGCACTGCGACCCCCTATTGCCTCCCAGTGCAGGCGTGACAGTCAGGGTTTCCTGGTTCTCCCCAGCCCCTGAAACCTCCCTGCACCACAATTCTCTGTAGCTCATCTCCACCCATGTATGTGCTGAGGTGCCCTGTGGTTTTCACACCACCGACCAGTGTTCCTGGATTCCTCGAGTGCTTCCCTCCTCAGTAGGTCCCTCCTGTGCCTTCCCACCCACCCCCCGACCCCCACCCCACCCTGGTCACCAGAGCCCTAACACTGCTAGAAGCCACTACCCAGGTGATCTGCAGCTGCTCCCTCCTTCCCCAGTCACCGGAACCCAAAGCACTGTCAACAGACCCTTTTGGGGCTTGGTGCATCTGCTCCTTGTTTCCTCCTCATGGTCACCAGAGCCTGAGGGCCACGGTGGGCAACTTTCTGGGCTTTGTGGTTCAGCTCTCTCTTCCTCTCCCCACGCCCCCACTGAGTCTGAGCACTACCAGCAGCTGCTTCTGGGTGTTCTGCAGCTGTTCCGTCCCCCTCCCCCTGTATTCACAGGAGCCTAAGCGCTGCTGGCAGTCACTCCTTGGGCTCCCTGAACGTTCTCCCTCCTTCTCCCCCCACAGTCATCAGAGCCTGAGAGCTACCTGTGGCACTACCCAGGCTCCTTCCTCCTCCTCCTTCGATGGTTGCAGGATCAAGGAGTGCTAGGAGCAGCCGCCCCCTGGAGTTTTTGCATCTGCATCCCTCTAACCCTTTTTTAGGTATTGCTGGAGCCCAAGCACTTCTGGTGGCCACTTGCCAAGTTCCTCCAGCTCACCAGCAGCTTCCTGCACCCACTAGCCATGCCCAGACATTTCCATGGCTGCTGGCTATCTTCTGTGCACACAGCTGCTTTATGGGATCTCTATGCTAACAGGCTTCTTCCTGTGCCCACCAACCACTTCCCATGATCCCCAGGTCTACTGGCAGCCTTCTGTGCCCACAGGCCACCATCCTGGCTCCCCCATGCTGGCAGGCTATACACTGTACCCAATGGTCACTTCCTGGGTCTCCTCATGCCTGTAGGCTGTTTTCTATGTCCACCATCTACTTCTCAGGGTCTCTGTACCCGCTGGCTTCTTCTTGCTCCCCCATGCTGTGTCCAAAGCCCCCACAGGCCCTTGGGCCACTTCCTGCATCTCAGGACACTTCCCAGCCCGCCTGTGTAAACCAGCCACCTCCGGCATCCACTGCCCTCTTCCTGGACCTCTCAGGTCTACTGGCCAAACCCTGTACCTGCTAGCCACTTCCCTGGCTACCCCTGGACTTCCCACATCCCGTGGGGCTACTCACTTCCCGTGACCACTGTTTCCGTGGTCTCTGCTTCCCCGGACTCCAAGCAACATGGCACCAAGTTACAACAAAATGACATACAAACAGTCCAAAATGTGCAGCCACTCCAAGAAAGCAAGAGAAACAAAATGTCGGCGGAGGACCTGAATCTAGCAAATGCTCATAGAAGAAGCAGACTTTGAAGCTGAGCCCTCGTGGTTGTGTGTGGGACTGCGGCCCACAGGGTTGGCAGTTCAAATCCAGCAGCAGCACTCCAGGAGCAAGGTTGGGCTTCCTACTCCCACCAGGGCAGTAACGCAGGTGGGGTGGGGTGGGGGGGAAGAAGCAAACTTTGGACTACCACATAAAGAATGCTTCAGTCAGCTGCTTAGAGTCATATAGGATATGAGGGAATCAACACAGAAAAAGGATGAAATAATAGAGAGAATAGAACCCACAAACTGAAGGAGAATACAAGAGCTAAGGGACGATGTAGCAGAAACAAAGAAGAGAGTGAAATACTCCACCAACAGTCTTGAGGAAGCAGATAACTGTATTAGTGATCTTGAAAATAACCAAGCAGAATTCAATAAACATTAAAGACGAATAAGATAATAATAGAAGCTGGAGAAAGTCTGAGAACAATGAGTAATACTATGAGAAGAAACAATATATGAATGATTGGGATACCAGAGCAAGAAATCAGCAAAAATTCCAGCAAGGGAATTCCTGTAAGAAAATTTCTCTGATATAGGAGAGGATCTGATAATTACCCAGGAAGCAGAAAGGACACCAATTAGACTGAATCTCAGGAAGAACACACCATGGCCTTTAGTAGTCAAATTGAGGAAAAGGAGAAAATCATAAGGGCAACTTTAGGAAATATGAAGTTACCTATAAGGTAATGAGATAAGAATATGCTCAGACGTATCTGAAACCATGAAGAAAAGGAGAGAATGTAATAATATCTCCAGAGTTTAAGGAGAATAATTGTATCCTGAGAATCATCTACCCCACTAAATTCTTCATCAAAATAGAAGGGGAGGGTAGAATTTTCTCGGATAAGGAACATTTTAGAGAACTATTTAAAAAGAAACCAGCACTACAAAGATCACTTTCCAATTCACTTTTTTTTTTTGGGGGGGGGGGGGCGGGCATCACTGCTCTCTGGTGGTGGGAGTAGGAGGCCCAGCCCCACTGCTGGAACTGAACCTCCGTCCCAGTGGGTCACAGTCCCACGCACAACCACTACGCCATCGGGGCTCAGCCCCAATTCACTTTTGACAGATGACCAGTGTCCACAGATATGAGACCATCGCATAGTACAACATTATCCAGAGGTCATGGCATTGAAAGCAATGCTCAAGTTTTCTTTGATCCAACCGGGAAAAGAAGGCAAGTATGAACCCTCCACAGACACACAACACACACCTAAGGAGGAAAATGCGTAGCACAAAAGGTACATGATGGCAACAAAAAACCCACAGATGAATCCAACTACTCTGAATATCAATGGTCTGAACTCAGGCATTGAAAGACCAAGACCAGCAGGGTGGAATGGGAAACAAAGCCCATCAATTTTCTGTCTGCTAGAGGTACATCTCAAGCGCACAGCAGGTTGAGGGTTAAAGGATGGTGAAAAGTGTCATGAATCAAATGGCCATCAAAAGAAAGCAGGAGGTGCAATTCTAATTTCTGACACAACTGATCACAAGGTACAAAACATAACAAAGATAAGTAGGGGCACTATATAAGGCTTAAGGGAGCAGTAGCCTATGAGCGTATTAAACATATCAGCCCAACAAGAGATCCGGAATTTGTTAATTCCTTCAAGAGAGGAAAAAAGTAATCACAGGCCTGACAACCATCATAGTAGAATACTTTAATACACTGCTCTCCAAGAAAGACAGATCAGCAAGAATGAAACTAAGCAAAAGATGCTATAGATCTAAGCACGATAATTAGGCAACACGACCTGAAAGATATATTTGGAGTTCTAAACACCAATGCAAAAACAAAAACATATTATTTTCAAGTGCATAAGGCACATGTTTGAAAATAGATCACATGCTAGGGCCCAAGTCAGGCTTGAATAAATTCAAACATATAGTGGTCACACATACTTCCTTCTTTGACCACCACACCACAGAGCTGAATATAAACGAACGAAAGAAAAGACATGGGCAAATATATGGAAGCTAAAGAACGTACTTCAGAAAAAGGGATTGGGTTGTGGCCCAAAATTAGAGATGAGAAATTAAGAAGTTTCTAGAAACTAATGAGAATAAGAATACATTATACCGAAAGGCAGTCATCAGAGGATGCTTGATAACAAGAAATGCACATATGAAGAAAGATGAGAGACTTATGGCTAATACCTCATTGCAAAACCTTCAGCTGTTGGAACAGAGCCAACAGAATAATCCATCTAATGGTAAAATAAATTATAAAAATTAGGGTGGAGATAAATGGGAAAACAAAGGATCAAATCAGTAAAAAGTTGGTTGTTTAAAAGGATCAACAAAATTGACAAACCATAGCAAATCTAACAAAAGGTAGTAAGAAACAGACATCAATATCCAGGATGAGGGATGAAACAGGGGAAATGAAAATGGACCTGAATAAAATTAAAAGACTAATTACACTATATTATGTAAGACTATAATTCAACAACTTGGAGAACAGGAAAAAATACCTGGAAAACAAACAATCCTCAAGTTAATTCATATAGATGCCATAGCAAAAGAAGATATAGGTAAGGTTATTAAGGAACTCACAACTAAAAATGCCCCAGCTCAGATGGCTTCTCAGAGGAGAATTCTATCAAGTCTTCAGGGAGGAGCTGACACCAATCCAATATAAACTCTCCCAGAGAAAGAAAAGGATGATTAAATTCCAGGCACATTCTATGAAGCTAGCATATCACTGATATCAAAGCTGGGCAAGGATGCCACAAGAATTAGAGAATTACAGATTGATCTTGGTAATGAACATAAGAAGCAAAATCCTCAGCAAATTTTTGGCCAATAGAACAGAAAAGTATACTGAAAAAAATAATCCATTATGATCAAGTGGGATTCATACCAAGGATGCAGGGGTGGTTCAACATTCGAAAAACCATGTCAATAGTATCCATCAAATTAACAAGTACAAGAACCACATGATAGTATCACTGGATGTAGAAAAAGCATTTGACAACATTCAACACCCATTCCTGAGTAAGACACTCAAGAACATAGAAGGAAATTACCTTAACATAATAAAAGCCATGAAGAAAAACAGTAACATTCTTACTGAATAAGGGCACCCAACAAGGATGCCTCTTGTCCCCACTTCTATTCAACAGTGTTGGAGGTCCTATCTAATATTATAGGACAATGGAAGGATATCAAAGGGTATATGTTTGGGGAAAGAATAAGTAAAATTATTGCTGTTTTCAGACAACATGATTTTATATATTGAGAACCCCAAAGATTCCACAATAGTATGGCTGGAAATGATAGAGGAATATGATAGAGTGCAGGATATAAAAGCAACAGTCAGAAGTCAGTTGGATTGCTATAAATCACTGATAGTATTACAGAAAAAGGCTTTAAGAAGGTAGTAACCTTCATGATAGCCAAGCATAAATTGAGATAGCTAATATCTCATGCTTGTGGATCGGAAGACTCAATATAGTAAAGACGCCAATACTGCCCAATATATATAAATTCAGCGCAATCTTGATACAAATTCCAGCACATTTCAAAGAAATGGAAAAAATGACCACTAACTTCATACAGAGAGGGAAGAAGCCCCAGAATTGGCAAAGAAATTATCAAGAACAAAGTGAGGGGGGCTGCATTACCTGACTTCAAAACTTATTATATAGTTACAGCTGTCAAAACAGCATGGTACTGGTACAATGATAGGAACTTGGACCAATGGATAAGAACAGAAAATCCAGTACTGAAGCTACAGCTCAGGGAGAGGGACATGCTGATCAGAGCACAAAAGAGCAAATGAAGGGGAAGAAAGAGAGTGGAACACATCCTGGCCCACTAAACCCTGAGGGCCATATTTCTGCTGAGAGCTGTCAATGCACAGAGAGGACCACTGGGCTGGCCCTGCTACAAGACACGACGTCCCTCACTGACTCATAGCACTACAGGGTACAACAATGGAGCAACAGTGCAGGAATAGTGCCTAATCTGACCCCACCAGTTATGCAAGGGGAGCAGAGCAACCAAGTCCCCAGGGGAATACCAAAAATAGACTGTGGCACCCCATCAGACTCAATTGCAAAACACTGCTAAAGGTCCACCAACAGACCTTGAACTATGTATAGGCTCTTCTTTTTTGTCACTGTTTTGTTTCTTTCGTTGTTTTGTTTTGCTTTGTCTTGGTTCATATATTATCTTTGCAGGTCTGTCTAGATAAGATAGGAGGGATGGATAATCTGGAGAAGAAAACAAAGGGACCAATGGTTCCAGGGGGACATAGGAGAGCAAAAGGAAAGGAATTAGGTCCTAACAAACCCAGGAACAAGGAAACAAGTGATTTAAAACCAATGGCAAGAAGGGTGTAGGAGGCCGGGTAAAGCTTGCTCAAGGACAATATAACCAAGAGGAATTAATGAAACCCAAATGAAGGCTGAACATGATAGTGGGACACAAGGAAAGTAAAAAGGAAATAGAAGAACTGGAGGAAAAAGGCATTTATATAAGTCTAAATATATTGATATACAAATTTATGTGTATACACACACATATATATGATGGGGAAGTAGATCTATGTACATATATTTATGGATTTACTATTAAGGTAGCAGATGGACATTGGGCCTCCACTCAAGTACTTCCTCAAGGCAAGAACTTGATTGCTGAAGACAAAGTGGGCACAAGAGCAAACGTGGCCAAGAAAACCAATGGTGGTGCCTGGTATGAAAAGATACAGTGTATGGAGTTTTAAAGGCTTGAAAACAAACAAGTGGCCACCTAGCTGAGCATCAACAAGGCCCACATGGAAGAAGCACATAAGCCTGTGTAATCGCGAGGTGTCGACAGGATCAGATATGAAAAAAAAAAAAAAGAACATATCATTGGGAATGAGGGGGAGTACAGAGTGGAGACCCAAAGTTTATCTGTAATCCACTTACAAAAAGGGTGTGGAGAGATGAGCTGGGGTGCTGTATGGCACTGATGAAATATACAACTTTTCTCTAGTTCTTTAATGCTTCCTCTCTCCCACTATCATGACCCTAATTCTACCTTACAAATCCGGCTAGACCAGAGGATGTATGCTGGTACAGATATGAGCTAGAAACAAAGGAAATCCAGGACAGATAAACTCCTCAGGACCAATAATGAGAGTAGAGGTATCAAGAGGGTAAGAGAAAGGTGGGGGGAGGAAGATCATGATTACAATGATCTATATATAACCCCCTCCCTGGGGGATGGACAACAGAAAAGTGGGTGAAGGGAAACATTGGCCAGTGAGGCATGAAAAAATAACTCAAAAATTATCAAGGGTTTTGGAGGGTGGGAGAGGGAGGGATAAAATGAAGAGCAGAAACCAAGAACTCAAGTAGAAAGACAATGTTTTGAAAATGATGGCCAGAAACGTACATATGTGCTTGATTCAATGAGTGTATGTATGGATTGTCATACGAGTTGTACAAAACCCCAATAAAATGATTGAAAAAACCCCGGCCAATTCTGGTATATTCACACAATGGAAAACTACACATCACAAACAATGGCGAAATGATAAAACATTTCATCTTGGGGAAAGAATTGGAGGATATTATGCAGAGGGAAGTTGGAGGATATTGTACAGAGGACAAGTACAACAGGAGTCCACTGAGGTAAGTTCAAAGAGCACAATGAGCATAAAGGAAACCGCATGTAACATTTCCCAGGCTGGGGACCAGATATTCTGGCAAGAGTCAGACCAAACCCAAAGATTCATACTCACCAAAACCAGATGCACACAGTACCTGTGAAGAACGGCATCTTCTCCCCCCACTTTCTGCCTTTAAGGCCCACAGAGGGGTGAGGGAAGGAAAACAAAGGCAATGGGGGAACGTAGGGGGTCGGGGGGGTGGGGCGCGCACTAACCAACCCAATAGGAGGGTATTGTTTATAAATCTCCACAGGAAAGGAAGAGCAAGACAAGACCTGATTCTGGCATGCCAATTCACAAGGGCAGTGTTTCTGAGCAGAGCAACTAATGCCTAGGATGACTGTAGCCTCAGCTCAAGATGGGAGGGTCTTTTCCTAGATGACAGTGCTACAAGAGACAGCCCTGATGATACAGTTTGGGAAAAGCGACCCGTCTGACTAACCCACATGGGGACAAGTGCAACAGACCAATGAGGGGAGCAAAGTCCCAGAGTCCCCAAGGAACCTGAATCAAAGACTTCTGACTTGTTAGGGGATTGGGGGCTGGGGAGACAGCACTTGGCACCCCACCTGAATTGGTTGGAATTACTCACAAGGGGCCACACTGAAAGTTTAAGGCATCAATGAGGGGTGGGGCACGAGACTGCTCCATCCTGGACTGTGGGAATAGCAACGTGGAAACTAGCCTTTGGGACATGAATGCAGCTCTGTCATGATCCCTGTTAGTCTGGTGCAATCTGTATGTTGTTTTTGTAGTTTAGCCTCAGCTACACTACAAAATGGGGCTGTAATTCTTCTATAAAAATTAAATGAGAGGTGTATAAAGGGCCTTTTGGGCACAGGGCCCACAGTAGACATTCAATAAAAGGTAACTAACCAAAAAAGTGCCTTGTTAGGTGAAATCTTACATTAATATTAGTTATTAAGGTTGAGGGCTGCAGTCAGAGAAAGCTTATTTATACAAATAAATTCCAGAGTCAGCAAGCTTATCTAACCTCCCTCTGTATTCCAAAGAGTTACATGAAGAAACATTTCTAGTGAAAAAGCCAAGTAAGTCATATGAACGGTTCATTTAAAAAATATTACAAGGTGTAATGGATTAGGAATATTCTTTAAATTTCAAAATTTGTCCTTAGAAAAGGATAGAAGGGGAACTCTCTGGTGTCCTTCGTTTCATCAGCAGTTTAAAGCCCAAGAGCAAGAAACTTATAAATAGCCTCAGTCGAAGGATTCATTTCATCTCTCTCTCCAAGGGTGGGAACTGATCCAAATGTTCCAAAAAAACAAATTAAAGTCTGAGATCTTTATTACATTTAATATAAAGATTTTATATGTTATAGAATCTAGGTAGTCTTTTTTTAAAAAGAACTAAAGTGTTGGCATTTTTTAAAAGGGGTAATTAAAAATCTAGAGGCAGATTTTCTCAAAGGATAATTTTAAGTAAATTACTAGAAAACAATTAGAGAACTACAGAACTTTTTGTGTAGTTACCTAATTTTCCACAATAGCTGTTTCTAAAATGGAACTTAAATTATAAACGAGATACTTGCTCATTTCACCGTCACTAATCTTATACCACAATGAAGTTCTATAAAAACAAAATTTATCATTAATGTAAATCTAATATTTCATTCTTATTAATAAGTACCATTTATTGTGTTCAGGATGAATAACATTTTTAATGCTTTATGTAAAGTATGATTTAACAGGAGTTAAAATTCAAGCCAGTGGCAAACAACGTGAAGCAGATCTACCACATCGAGGTTGTGGTATTGATGGAAGCTTTACCGTTGCTATTCCATGTACCAGCCGGACCACCCACGGGGGTTAGGTTTTCACATAGCTTCCAGGCTAGGATAGATTAGAAAGACCGGATCTATTTCCAAAGACTAGCTGGTGAAAATCCTGTGAGTCACAACAGCATATTGTCTGAAAAGGAGTGCTGAAGATGAGTCCTCCCGCTTAGAAATCGTGAATAGATTCCCACACGTCAGTAATCTTGAGGATGAGTTGGGACAGAGCAGCAGTTATTTTGTAGCTGGGCTGCAATGATTCCCAGCCGATTAGGGAACAAATAACAACATGGAGTTTCTTACTGAACAAATGAAGAAATAGGTGTAGGAAACTCAGTAACTGGCCTTAAATCAAATAGTCAGTCATTGTCTGGGCAAGCTTTAATCCTATTCAATCTAACTCCATGTTTCACATAATTGTTATATTCTGTACAGATAGCTTATGTGATTCATCTAACGCCTTATCTCTTATCCATAATATCAAGTGAGTGGTGAATTAGTGATTAGCAAGTCACTGAGAACTTTGGTTTGCACATTAAGGAATTCATGTCCTAGGAACAATTGTATATAATGCTAGAAAACTTATTCTAAAAGAGCCTACAGTTGGAGAATAATTCAATTAATGTAAAACTGATAGTGATGTGCTCATGTCCCACTTTTTCTTGGAGACATATTAATGGTAAGTACATTCTAGAGGTGAGGGGCAATGACACAATCATCGACATTACCTCAGTAAAAAATTATTTAAATTCTTTGTGCTTCTGTTTTCAGAATGTTAAAAAAAATCTGTAGATGCTCTTTCATGTTTGAAAGTTTCTTCTCAAAATAGTACAAGTAAAAATCACTTAAATGCCTTACTTATCTGACATCATCAGAATGAGTGTGACACTATTTCAAGTTAGCTGAAACATCTCTCTAAATGCCAAATATTAACATATTTTTGATTAACATATATCTTTTAAAAACTGATCCCCTGAGGCATACTTCAACCTTTTTTGATGAGAACCATCATGAAAAGTTTCCTAGATATATAACGAGAATTAATATTCTGGCTGCAGTTTCAGTTTGGACTTATTGTTCACCTGGACCATTACCAGAGTATCCCGGCTAATTTAATTCAGACATTTCCCCTTTACTGCCCAAGTAGGTTTTTCTATGAATACATCACACAGATAACCACGCACATGGACTATAGTTGGAAGCCACTTTCTGATCTTACCCCATCTCCCTATTACTGTCCATCTTCCTTGCTTCTAATCTGTCTAAGCTCCTGCTGTTCAACTGCTATGGAGGCATTTAATTTTCTTGCCGTGGAGTACACTGCAGGTTTGTTTTTTTTTAAGTTTTTTAGGCATCACTGCCCTCTGGTGGTGGGAGTAGGAGGCCCAGCCTTTGCTCCTGTGAGCTGGAACTGAACCTCCATCCCAGTGGGCCGCAGTCCCGCGCACAACCACTACGCCACTGGGGCTCAGCCAGGTTCTGGTCTTTTACAGAACTTTTCAAACTGTGGTTCATGACCCCATATGGGGTCTTGTAATTGAATGTGGTAAAAATCTGGCAATAGTAAATGGTTTCTGAATGTACACCAACCAAAAATAATCGAAAATTAAATGTTTAATGAATCCAAAGGTGTTTCTGGCAGCACTCGCCCAACTTACAGCATGTGACCTCACTGTCACCTTGACTCAGAGTACACAGGTGCATATCACCAGAGTTAGATGTTGTGCCTCAACATGTCAAAACCATTAACTTTATTAAAAGCCATGCTTTTTGGGGGCTGAGCCCTGGTGACGTAGTGGTTGTGCGCGGGACTGCGGCCGACTGGGATGGAGGTTCGCTTCCAGCAACGGCTCCACAGGAGCAAAGGCTGGGTCTCCTACTCCCACCACCAGAGGGCAGTGATGCCCAAAAAACAAAACAAAACAAAACAAAAAGCCATGCTTTTTAAAATATACTTATATACCTTGGGTGGTAGAAAATTTTCTCAGGCAAAATGGAGTCCCTGTAAGTGGAAAAAGTTTAAGAAGCCCTGCTTTGTGTTAGAATTGACTTGATAACAGTGGGTGATGGGAAATAAAAGTGGAAATGAAAATAAGTTAAATATAAACACTTATAGTTTAGGACAGAGGTCCTGCCTATGGTTAGGGGTTGTAGTGACTGAGTGCATATAGGATAGTAAACCACAATTTAAGGAGTTTTGTATTACTTCTGGATGTTCAAGTTACTAGTAGTAAGACTCCAGAAAAGTAGGTTTCTTTTGTTGTCTTCATATCATCCATGTAAACCAGTCCAGTGACTCTAGCATCCTATGTTACATAATATCAAATTAGTAATTCAGGTTTCTAGCTACCCCCACAAGCAATTGGCACTACAATGCCATCATCCTCTGCTATATACTGCAAGCCCAGTTTGATTCTGGTGTCTGAGAAAAGAAAAACAACAAACAAAAACTATCAAGTAAATATGAGAGAAAGGATATAAAGTTAATTCACAAAAGAAGGGACACCATGGCTAATAAACCACATACAGAAATGCTCAACATCGCTAACAATTAAGTGCACATTAGAACACTGGATACTAATTTTATCCCCTCAAACCAACAGATATTCTTAAATGGTAACACTCAATGTCGATGGGCTATTTCATAGAAATGTTGGATAATGGTTTCATGAAACATCCACTCTGGAAGAAATGTAAGTTGATACCTCTTGTGGAAGTTATTATTGCATGCATACAAATAGTTTATAAGTGAAAATTTTATTCAAACATGCCCAGTTTTATTCTCTTGGTTCACTCATTTAAATTACCACTTAGTACGTATCCCAACCAAATTGCACAGTAAAAATCTTTATCATGTCAGCGATCACTAATAACTGTGAAGGAGTAATAATTGCTTTTTTCTAAAATATCATGTTCGTGACAGTTTGCCACCACTTGTCTGTCTGTGGTACTGTGGCAGCTTGCGTGTTGCTGTGATACTGGAAGCTATGTTACCGGTATTTCAAAATACCAGCCTGGAGCTGCCAGAAACTCAAGCTGGATTCATATCATGACAAGATACCAAGGGTACACATCCCAACCAACAAAATTTTTTTCTGGGTGTCTTGGTTTTTAGGTTTATTCCTGGGGTTATTCAGGGCACTAATCCAGAAAGTTACAATGGATATCCCACAAATGCTCTAGCTTCTTAGATATGGTGTGCCATTATACTTGAAGTTACTAAGTTATACTAATTTATTCATTTAATCTGCTGCTTTTAAATATGAGAACTAAGTCCCACAAATTACAGAATAAGACAAAAAAAAATATATATATATATTTGTGTGTGTGTGTGTGTGTGTGGGCATCACTGCCTCTGGTGGTCGTGGGCGCTACCCAGTGCTGCTCCTGAGAGCAGCCGCTGGATTTGAACCGCCAAGCCCACGGGTCGCAGTCCCGCACTCAACCACTTACACCACCGGGGCTCAGTCCCCAAAAATATATTTTTAAAAATTAAATATTAAGGGACTTCCAAAGGAAGCTGGTTATAGACCCATGGCAGTTAGTTGGTTACCCACTGAGCTGCTAATAATATGGTCAGTGATTTGGATTCACCATTCACTCTGCAGAGAATTCTTCTCTGTCCTATGAGTTACGAGTTGATTAGATGGCAGCAGATTTTTCCTTCTTGTATAGGAGGTTGTGCAACATAATAGACAAGTTAGACACTGCACAGGATACACATTGAAAAGAGTGAAAAATAAAAGGGAAAACTTAAAAGTACATAAATGGAATGTGAGGATAATTTAGGGTGTCAAAAATGGAAAAATTCATAGATTTTGTATTTTGAAGATGTAAATTTTACTTCTTCAAATGATACAGTAAGCATGTAAGAACATATTTTCATATTTAAAAGTCAATGAATAATTCATATTAAATGTTTCATAGGTGAGGTGGACTTCAAGCTTGACAAAAAAAAAATTAACTTCTAAGAGTTTTCAGGTTGAAAAGTTGTGCCATTTTATAACAAGGCTAGACCATCTGAATATTAATAAAGGAATCGGGGTTTCGGAATATTTGAATCTCTGTTTATTGTATCAGTCAGTGGATTACAACTCATAATGACCTATAAGGCAGAATGGTGACCTATAAGGCAGAACTTCGGTGGGTTTCTGATGCTATAAATCTTTGTTTTTTGGTATCACTGCCCTCTAGTGGTGGGTAGGAGGCCCAGCCTTTGCTTCTGTGGAGCCGCTGCTGGAATTGAACTTCCATCCCAGTGGGCCGCAGTCCCGCGCACAACCACTATGCCACCGGGGCTCAGCCCTGATACTATAAATCTTTATGGGAGCAGAAAGTCTCACCTTTCTCTTGAAGAGCAGCTCGTGGGCTCAAATAGTGACCTTGTGATTAACAGTCAAGCACACAACCCACGAAGTCATCAAGACTCCTTTTTCTTTCTTTTTTTTGGGAGGGGGCATCACTGCCCTTTGTGGTAGGCCCAGCCTTGCTCCTGGAAAGCTGCTGCTGGATTTGAACCACCAAGCCAGTGGGCCGCAGTCCCGCCCACAACCACTATGCCACCAGGGCTTAGCCCAAGACTCCTTTTTCATTGTATCACAGCTTATTTCTGTCCCATTTTTCAAGACAACAAATTGGAGCTGCCTGCTATTCTGTTCCTAGTGAAATGATTATTTGGGGAAAATTCGAAGTTCGTGTAATTTGCACTGTTTACATCTTTGGATTAAGGACACCATGTGAAGCATAACTTTACATAAATATTTAGTACAACACAAACTACTTTAAATCAAGCCAGTGTGTACTTCTGGCATAGGTCCTGCATCTCTAAAACTAGAGCTGATAGGGGGAAACTGGTGCCATTTTAGGAACCAGCAGGTCAGATATTCCTGGAAACTAATCTGGCACTGGAAGCACCAAAATGTGTGTTGGTCATTGATATCATTGCTGATGTCACATAGATCATAGAAGATGCTTAGTTATGTTTTAGTGACTATGCAATGACATTCAACTATGCAGAACACAGCAAACTATAGATAGATTAAAAAAAAAAGCTGAGTCCCAGTGGCGTAAGTGGGTGAGTGCGGGACTGCAGCCCACGGGCTTGGCGGTTCAAATCCAGAGGCGGCTTTCAGGAGTGACACTGGGTAGCAACCACGACCACCAGAGGCAGTGATGTCAAAAAAAAAAAACCCAAAAAACTATAGATATTGAGAAGAATGGGAATTCCACTAGGACAGATAAACCCCTCAGGACCAATAATGAGAATTATTGGATAAGGGGAAGAAGGGGGGGGAGGGGAAACCGATGACAAAGATAACATATAATCCACTCCTAGGGGAACAAACAACAGAAAACAAACAACAGAAAAGTGGGTGAAAGACACAGAGGATGATGTAAGATACCAAAATAACAATCTATAATTTATCAAGGGTTCATGGGGAAAGAAGATGGGGAAAAATGAGCTGTTATTAATGGCTCAAGTGGAAAGAAAATGCTTTGAAAATGATGAAGGCAACAAATGAACCAATGTGCTTGACACAATGGATGGATGTATGCATTAAGAGCTGTATGAGCCCTCAATGAAATGACTTAAAAAAAAAAGGGGGGATTCCCTAACACTTCATTGAGTTCCGGCAAAAGCTGTCCATGCATCAAAAGACAGTTTGTTTGAACAAACAAGGGTAAAATGTAGGGCTGAGCCCCGGTGGCGTAAGTGGCTGAGTGCGGGACTGCGGCCCACGAACTTGGTGGTTCAAATCCAGCAGTGGCTCTCAGGAGCGGCACTGGGTAGCTCCCACGACCACCAGAGAGCAGTGATGCCCCCCCCCCCCCATAAAAAACAAATACAAACAATGCATAGTTTAAATGCACATCAGGAAATGTGTAGGAAATGTGTGCAGTAGGACTGTATCCTCTCACTACATCTAATCAATCTGTATGCTGAGCGAGTGATCTGAGAGGCTGGATTAAAATTGAGAAGGAGAAGGCACCGTGCACATTGCAACTTGTAGTTTGCAGATGACGGAATCTTGTTTGCTCAAAGTGAGGAGAACTTACAGCACTTGCTGACTAACGATCAAGGATTAACCTTTAGTAGAGACTATGGGTTATAACTCAATGTAAAGAAAACAAAAGCTCTCACAACTGGACCAATAGGTAACACCAGGATAAACGGAGCAACGTTCAAAGTTGTTAAGTATTTAATTTTGCTTGGCACCAGAATCAATGCTCGTGGAAGCAGTACTGAAGACATCAGATGACACATTGCACCGGGCAAATCTGCTGCACAAGACCTCTTTAAACTGTTGAAGAACATGGATGTTCCTTTCAGAACTAAGGTAGACCTGACCCAAGCCATTGTCTTTTCAGTCGCTTTCTATGCATCAAATATGACATGGAGTAAGAAGCGCGAAGAGGTATCAAATGATGGTGCTGCTGAAGAATACTGAAAGCACCATGGACTTCCAAACGGGCCAACAAATCTGTCTTGGAAGAAGGATAACCAGAATGCTTCTTAGAAATGAGGATGGCAGATCTCCGTTCATGTACTTTGGTCATGGCTATTGTCAAGAGAAATCATGCTAAAAAAGGACCTCAGGTTTGGAGAAATAGAAGGGCAGCAAAAAGAGGAAGACCTTGGACAAGATACACTGACACAGGCGAGCAGTTGAGTTCTCTGTTTTGCCTAGATCGGGTCCCTATGAATCGGAACTGACGAGAGGGCACCCAAGAATAACATCAGGACAGTCTGGCCACCTACTAGGCACTGGACTGAGAAAGGACAACCAAAGTTTATTTAATGATTGAGAAAGTTTGGTGTCAAAATCATTGTTCAAAATAAGCTTAAAGATTATTTAGAAAAAATCAGACCAAAACTTCCATTCTGTACACATGTTCTGAGAGGACATCACTAGGCAGAAATCTTTATGAGAAAAACATGCAAATAGTCAACAGGTCAACTGACAAAAGTTAGTTATCTGACACACTGTCACATCGCACCCTCAAGTACAAACATCTAAGGGGAAAGAAATAATTTAGTTGTACTCCCTCTCTCACTGCCATTGAGTAGATATCAATTTGCAGTGACGGGTAGGAACATCGTTGTGGGTTTCTGAAACTGTAATCGGAGAAAAAATCCCCTCCCCCTCCTTCAGCTGTCCTACTTCTCTCCTATTTTATGTTTACCCCCCTAAACAAGGCCCTAAGTTCTGAAACACCCCACTACCACCCTCTTACTACACTCTAAACCAAACTTACTGTCATGAAATCAATCCTAATTGCAGAGACCCTACAGGACACAACAGAACCATCGTATTGGGTCGCCAACGCTGTCCATTTTTATGGAAGATGATATCTTTCAGCCAGGGAGCAGGTAGAGATTCAACCAGCTAACTTTTTAGTTAACAATTAAGCTGTTTAGCTACAGTGCTGCACTCTTCGGTACGGAGTTTCTGAAATTCAAGGAGCACTTACTATGAATCAGGCTCATTCTAATGTTTTACTAGCTGAATCTTTAAAACAACCCCATGGAACCATCATTTATAGCAAAAGGCACTGAAGATATTAAAGATAACTTTTTAAAGAACCAGCCCGAGGCAGAATTAAGAAGCAAAGTCTCTGGTATTCTACCTACCCCATGTTCTATTCTGCAGCATTTGTTAAGTGGATATGCTCCTTTCTAAGTTTCTTTATTCAAGTACTCTAGAGAGAAAGGTTTTCTATCATCACATAAATTATACAGTTTATAAATTAACTAGTTCCAAAATGCCTGCTCAAGTATTACCCAAAGTCAGTGTTATAACCAAGATATTGTCTGTCTATATTCTCTAGTCCAATGGTTGTCTCTTCCTCTATTATCCTTTATCATCTCCAGGGAAGGGGGACTTGATAAGCGTACACTTTTATCTGTTTCCTTACAAAGTGCTCTGACTGTATGTTACCTGTTGAAGGTAAGTCACTGAGTTAGAAAAGTTGCCAATGCTGGCAAAAACATGGCTTATTCAATGAATGCAGGTCCCCGCTCAACTGTCAACTCTTCAGATAGCACTGACCTATTTGAAGCAATCCACCATTGTCTTTCTTTACACCGTTTATTTTTCATCACCCTATTTATCACTGTTCCCTGTATTTACTTATGCTCTGCCTTCCCGCCTGAAAAGTAACTGCACCAACGCATGGATATCTTGATTACTGCTGCAGTTCCACACATAAAATAGGATACTGCATATAGAAGGCTCTTAAGTATCTGTTGAATTCACTGTAAAAATGACCTTACAAAATTCAGCTTAAAAAAAAAAAAAGCTGCTGTGACTTACTGAGTCTAAAGATGGCCAAAGAAGTGGAATAAAAAATAAATTTTAAATATTTGTTCACAGAAAAAATACTTAACTACAAATAGGATTTTTATCTCACTCTAGAGGTTTAAAATGAATTCATAAAAATGCCCAAATATTTTAGTTTAAACATGATGATAGCACAAGGAGGAGGAAAAACTAGGGGAAAATTTAACATTCAAGATGTTTCTACTATTCTTTTTTGTTTGTTTGTTTGGACATCACTGCCTCTGGTGGTCCTGGGAGCTACCCAGTGCTGCTCCTGAGAGCCACCGCTGGATTTGAACCGCCAAGCCTGCAGGCTGCAGTCCTGTACTCAACCACTTATGCCGCCGGGGCTCAGCCCGCTTCTACTATTCTTTGTGTGTATGTGTGTGTGACATCACTGCCCTGGTGGGAGTGGAGGCCCAGCCTTGCTCCTGAAGAGCTGCTGCTGTATTTGAACCACTAACCCAGTGGGCCGCAGTCTCACACACAACCACTACGCCACCGGGGCTCAGGCCAATGCTTCTACTATTTTTAGTTTTGAATGTACCAAAGTGAAAAAGGAAAGTTGGACGAGTGTTATCAGGTTTATTTTAGATAAAAATACCCTGTTTATTATCTGATCAGATACACAGTCTCGATCAAATATCTAAATTTACATATAACTGGTACCAACTGTCAACCATTATGGCAACCCTTTCCAATATATACCTCCTTATAAATTTAGTCTGGGCTGAGCCCCGGTAGCGTAGTGGTTGAGTGTGGGACTGCGGCCAACTGGCTTGGCGGTTCAAATCCCGCAGCAGCAAGGTTGGGCCTCCCACTCCTTCCAGAGGGCAGTGATGCCTAAAAAAAAAAAAAAAAAAAATTTAGTCTGGTATAATAAGATAGCAGACAAGTACATCATCTACATATTAAGCGTGGGTTATTTCAAAGTAAGAAATTGTCTAGCAGGTTTACAAAGTTTAAACCTGAAGGAAAGATTTTCATCTTGTCTTAGGGAACCCTAAAACTCCAAACCCACTGCCATCTAGTTGTTGCCAACTTAACAGCACCCCTATTGGGCAGGGGAGAAATGTCCTGGTGACTTTCCGAGATGGCTTTTCTTTCCGTGGTAGGAAGGCCCTGTCTTTCTCCTGTGGAGAGATCGGTGGTTTTGAAATGCTGATCTTGCTATGCCACTAGAGTTCCTTATGGAACCCCAAAGGACTACTCAACTCATAAAATAAAGAGTGACACTCTACAAGTAACTTCCATTAGAGTTCACTCATCATATATATATGTATATAAACTATAAAACACAAACCTGGCAGATGTTAATATTACAAAGCATTACAACATATGGCACGCTTTTCTTAGTTCAGTTTACAAACAAAACAAATTCCTAACCTGTTGACACTGTCCTTTCATTATATCACTTGACAGTGGTTAGCTCCATTCAGGTCTAAGGGGAAATAGTTTGAAGAGATTGTTGCCAAAACAAAAAGCAAGGCTGCTTGGAGAATTGCAGAATACTAAATTATGTATAGAGCCATATGTTGCATTGCACACATTCAATTATTTTGAGACGTAGTAAGGAAAGACTTCGCACTGGAGTTAAAGGGAAAGTACAGAGTGGCAGAGTGGGGAAGTTCACTAAATGTATTTTATCTTATCCATTGGGTACCTACTCTGGCCGTGCACTTTTCTATTAGGCTAGGAAGCAAACAGGAGCAATTTTAGAGCAAAAAGATGTGATCGCTGGCGAGTTTGCTATTTTCGTGTAGGCTCCCTCGCTGGCTACGCAAAGCAAAGTCCTCAGGAATAACTTCACTCGCAGTCATGAACTCTTTCATATCTGGATTTGATCAACTGATTGCCGACATGAGAATGAGAGTATTTGGGGGGCAAAGTTATTCCCTCGAAGCAAAACCCAGGCCCCCTTTCAAACACACACACATTTTCGATGGCACCAAAGACCACAAAATCCTGACCAAATATGACCAACAACTTGCAGGGGAAGGGGGGGGCACAACCTTGCCAGTCAGACAGGGCGTGCGCAAGAGCTGACAAAGCACAGTCGCTGGTTGAAGGACACACGAGGTTCCCTCCGGAGCGAGTGGCAGGAGGCAGGGCCAGGTACAAGCGAAGGACCTGCAGTCCCGAAACGGGTCCTGTGGGTGAAGAGGAAAGCGGCGCGACGAAGAGCGCTGGGGAGACGAGGAGAAAAACGCCTTCCAGTTCGACCGCTTTCAATGCTTCCCGGATGAAAAGAATCACTTGTTCGTCCACGGACCTCTGTGCCTAGCCCTGTCGCCTCCGCCGGCGATTCAGGGCGAAGTCCCATTGCAGGAAGCCACGAGCGACGGTGGGCGTGCGGCCGGGCCAGCTGGCCCCCCCACCCCGGGCCCCCCTCCACCTGGCCCTGGACCTCACCTGCGGGGCCCGCCCCCGGGGCGCGGACGGGCTGCGGGGAGCGCAGCCGCAGCCAGAGGTGCAGCGCGGCCCCGAGCACACACGGGCACAGCAGCACGAGCCAGTTTCGCATTGGCCGCCACCGCCGGCTCCACGTCGCGCCCCCACCGCGCGCCGGGCTCTCCCGCGTCCCGGCCGAGAGGGAGGGGACTTAGCAGGGGAAGAAGGTGCCCGAGGGCCGACGCCCCGAACGACGCGGCGCTCTCCAGGCCCGGCGCCCTGCGGGACCACGTTCGCCGCGGCTCCCCACCCGGGCCCTCAGGTTCCCAAACTGCAGGGCGCCAGGGCGCAGCTGGGCGAAGCCCCGCCCTCTCCTCGCGGCCTTCCCCCGGCCCTGCCTACACCGCTCGCTCCGACTCGGCCCACACCCCTCGCTCACGTGCCGTCGCGCGCAGGCCGGCCGGCCGGCCGGGACCTGAAGTCCTGCTTCGGGCACAGGCAGGGGGCGCACCAGTGAGCCGGAAGCCTGGAGACTACATTTCCCAGAACCCCACGCCGTCGCTGAGTCACTGGGCGACTGCTGAGGCGAAGCGAGAGAGCCCTTACGGAGCATGCGCATTTTCCTCTGCCACCGCCCCAGCAGGGGCTGGGGGCGGGGTCAGCGTTTACGCCCTGCTACTTAACTGGTCGCCCGAGACCATCTAGGGAAAGGAAGAACAGCTGAGGGGAAGGCTTCCAGGTGCTTCAGATTCCAGGGACTCCTCTTTGAAAAGCACGCCCCGCGTATGCAGAATACTGGCTGGCTTCCACGCGGTGGACGATAGCGTTTCGCTAATGCCTCTTTGGTCGGAAGAGAGGCCGGGCCAGTGCTCTTCCATTCGCAGTGCATCATCGAGTATTCGAGTGCAGTGCGTAACTGGCATTTTCCTCAGTCCCTTCTAGGAATTTGACCTAAGTGAGACAGAGTTTGATCCCGGGGTTCAGGCTTGGGCAGTACAACAGAGATGGGCAGGGACTTCCAAGTTGCTAGGAGGGGATAATGAGGAATTGAGAAAAGGTGGGTTTCCATGACTAGCACCCCACCTGACCTGAGTTCTGCCAAGAGCAAAAGCTCCCCGGGTGAGGGGTGTGGGTGTGTGTGTGTGTGTGTGTAAGAGGGTCATGTCAGGTAGAGGGTCATGTCAGGTAGATGCTGCAAAGATGTGAGACAGGATGCATTAAATGAGTATTACCGCGTTTTTAAGCTGCAAAGATGTGAGAAAGGATGCATTAAATGAGTATTACCGCGTTTTTAATGGAAGGGGGAAGCCATAGACAATCCACCTCAAAGAGGCCTAATAGACACACATGTATATAAGGGAAAGGTTTCTATACAAGAAGAATGGGACATTGAGAAAGCCTCCCAGCCCAATTCAAAGTCATAAGTCCGATATTAACCTATATGCCCGATGTTAGTCTATAAAGTCTCTCACTGACCAGTGGGTGCAGAGTCCTGGCCGGCAGAGGTTTCCCCAGGGCTTCTCGTTTCCAGGGCTCAGGGTCCATCAATAGCATCCTGTGGTGGTAGAAGCAACTCAGCGCTGGCAGGGATTTCCACGTGGCTTCTCCAGCTTCAGAGGCCTGGTCCCATCAGGGTAAGGCCGTGTGGCTTCTCCTCCAGCTCCTCAGATGCTGCCATTTTGTCTTCTCCGTAGTTCTCTCTGAGACTAACTCCCAACAACTGGGGACATAGCTTCTCCTCTTCACGAGGAAAATATCGCGAGGTTTCCCAGAAGTCTCAGGAAAAAGCCATGCCTACATGGAGTCTTCATTGGCTATTCAGTGGCTATCTCCGGATTAATGGGCTAGACTCCACCCCTATATCTCAATCATGAAATTAACACAAGCACATGACCGCCATACCAAGTAACTAAATGGTCTGGGAATGGTTTCAATGACCTCACTGAGAGGTCATTTGGTTCCAGTAAAACAGTCTATTAAAATTGCTTACTGGGGCTGAGCCGTGGTGGTGTAGTAGTTGTTTGCGGACTGCAGCCCACAGGATTGGCGGTTCAAATCCAGCAGTAGCTGTCCAGGAGCAAGACTGGGATTCCTACTCCCACTAGGGCATGGTGCCCCCCCAAAAAACATTGCTTACTATTTGATTTGAAATAGTGTCTATTGTGCGGAGTGGAAGCCCAAAGCCAATCTGTAGGCAATTGACATCCCTATACAGAAGAATCATGGGGGAGAAGACAGGTCAGCCAGGGTGCAGTTTAGCACTGAAGAAACATACAGCTTTCCTCTCATTCTTTAACGCTTCCTGTCCCCCTCCCCACCCCCCATCCCCCCATCTGTCATGATCCCAATTCTACCTTAGAAATTTGGCTAGACCAGAGCACGTGCATGGGTACAGATAAGAGCTGGAAACACAGGGAATCCAAACAGATAAACTCCTCAGGACCAATATTGAGAGTCGCCATACCAGGAGGGAAAGGAACAGGTGGGGAAAAAAAGGGGAACTGATCACAATGACCTACCTATAACCCCTTGACAGAGACAAGGGGGTAAAGGGAGACATCGGACAGTGCAAGACATGAAAATAATAATAATAATTTATCAAGGACTCATGAGGGAGGGAAGGGAAAAAATGAACTGATCTCAAGGGCTCAAGAAGGAAGAAAATGCTTTGAAAGTGATGATGGCCAAATATGTACAAATGTGCTTGACACAATGGATGGATTGTGATAATAGTTATACAAGCCCCCAATAAAATGATTTAAACGAAATAGATTGCCTATTGTATTTCATTTGTCAATCCGTTTGGTTTAATCATTGCATGAAATTTGTAAACATGAGTATCCTGTTTATACATAAGTAACAAGTAATACAGAGATCAGAAGTAAGTTTTTCTTGGAAAGGGAGTTGTATTTTTATTAGTTACCTAGTGCTGCATAAGAATCAGTGAGCGTCAAATCCAGCAGCAGCTCTCCAGGAGCAAGACTGGGCCTCCTACTCTCACCAGAGGGCAGTGATGTCAAAAAAAATAAAAGAATCAGTGAGCGATGCAAACCATTAATGCACTCAGCTGCTAAGTGGAAGTTCAAAGCTACCCTGAAACATCTCTGGGAAGTGGTCGACTTCCCCCCAACTCCGCCACTGGACACCTTACAGAGCACACTTCTACTCTGCCACCTGTGAGGTCACTCTGTTGGAATGGATGCCATGGCAGTGGGCTGGGCTTACTGTTGTCTTGCTATCCACCAAGTGACTCCAAAACGCAGTGCCTTCAAACAATCAAGGGGGTCTCCGTGCCTCATCTCACTTTATTCAGACCGCCTGGGACGTTGGGGTGGGCTCTTCAGAGGGTCATGGTGACCCCATCTTGGAGAGTGCAGACTAAACTAGCCATTTCTTGTTTCAAGATTATCCTCTCAATCTTCGGGGTCACTGCTGTTATTATTCTTTCACGGGCATTTGAGACAAACACGCAATGTTTCTGACTCATTTTTTGTTGACTGCCATCATAGGATTTATTTACAACAACCTCAAGAATAATTATAAGAAGGATCTGAAGCGATATAACACAGTAAGAGAGTATAGACGTGATGTATTAGACAAAAGCCACAATAAATTGCATGGTTTTGGTGTCACCAACTAGAGTGACTGAGAAGATACTAATTATTGCTAAGAGCAAGGATACCTCAAGAGCTGCTGTAACACGGAAAGCACTCCAAACAAAGATGCAAGTAAGGTGACCCCAAGAGGTGACTCTCAGCTGATTGAAATCTTTCTCGGCCACTCCCTCTCTCTGCCGTAAAAGAATAACCTATATGAGACAGGAGAGCCAACCAATCTGTGGACTTTCTCCTATCCAACTTTAAGAACAGTTGGCCACAGCCCTATATGAAAGAAATATGAGACAACCTGAGTGAAAGGCCCCTAATCCCACCTACCAATAGACTGAGAAGCTGCTGAAACCACTTCCCAATAGACTGATTCAATCAAGATATTCTTTCAACAGTCCAGCTAAATCGACAGTTGTTTCAGTATGTTCTAAGTCTACCTAATGTCTC
>PVJH01011040.1:0-70756 GCA_004026705.1 Nesogale talazaci | reverse complement strand
TAAGCTCTAGGCAGATGACCCACAGCTTCCGGCTGCTGGACACTCCCATATGCATGGACTACCATCTGCTTGACCATGTCATGTACAAAATGAGACTTCCTTTTCACTGGTAGACTGGCTCTTCTTCTTGTTTCCTCTTTCTTAGGCTGTCTGCCCACTCCGTCTCCCCACACACACCAAATGTGGTCAATCAATTCTTGCAGCTCTAATTTGGCATCTAGCTCTTGATGGCAGACAACCCTCATCAAGCAGTTGACCTTAAAGCACAATTAGTAGCAGCCATGTGGTTGCAGGTAGCACCTTAAATTTGGCATGATTGGAGGTGGGGGGTGGGGGGCGGGGAGGAGACAGGACATCATGGGGACTGCCGTAACTTTTACTCAGGAGATGCGAGTGGGATGTTTCTACCACCCATGAACATAAACGTCTCCCTCACGGGAACCCCGGCCTCCCAGACTCCTTAGGGCATAAACATGGAGAATACGTCCACAGACATTCTATTTCTGATTCTCTTCCACACCTAGATTTCCAGGTCTTGCACAGAGAGCTTACTTTATCCGTAGACGTCTTAAAGTCTTCCCTGACAACTCATGCCCACGCCCCTCCTCCTTTCCCCTTTCCTCCTATATCCCTGTCTGGAGGCCATACCAACCCGAACGACATACTCCTTCTTTTCCTGCCTTGCACAGCTTGACGTTTGTCTCTGCAGGGTCTGCTGGAGCTCCTTCCAGCTTTTGTCACAGCCCCTTCCTTCTGGCCTGCTGAGCTAGACGGTGTCTGTCATTGCACTTACAATCCGTCTCCTGCTCCTCTCTTACAAGTGGGGGCTAGCATGCCCCCAAAGAGAACATTACATGTCGGTGTGGTCGTATTGAGCCCCTCTTTTGATGCTATGGAGATTTTAACCCCTACAATGCTCCTGTGCCTCTAAAAAGTGAATTCTGTCGCTGGCAACTTCCTTTTAAATGATGTGGAGGTGTCAAATAGGCTACACTTGCTTGTCTCTTATTAAGTGATGATGGCTGACTTTGGTTGAATGAATGAAACGCTTTCTCAAGTCATGTTATTTGATCCTAGACGCCTTGTTTCGTTTCTCATAAGGCCGGTAGTTTGGTCCCCAAATCAGTTCCCAGAAACTCTCATCGCCTTTGTTGTACATAGAGTTGTTATGAGTCACGACCAATTCCATGGCACCTAACAAGAACAACACCAACGTCTCCTTCCCTCTTTCTAGATGCTCCTTCTATTCCCGGAGAGGAGTTTCCCAAGCTTGGAAGCCCACCGCGTTCATTCGCTTCCTCTCTGAGGGGTCTCTCAAGAGACCAAACTCTGCACGTTACCGAACTCACACAACAAAATCCTGGCTAGAAAAACAAGCCATCCCAGTCTCTCCTTCATTTGCTCACAAGAGCCCTCTCCACCAAGAGGACGCTCCTGAATGAACGGGAAATGGCTGAGTCTTTATGCTGTGTACGTAGACCGGAGATCCATTGTGGTCAACACTCTGGGCTCCCTTGTCTTTATTAAAAATCACAGGCGTCACCGCCAGAAGTCCAACAAGAACCATGAGCCATAATTTATCAGCCAGGAACAAAGGGGACTCACAGGAAGGGAAGAAGAACAATTGGGGTGGTGGGGGAGAAGCACGGTTTCTGGATTGACTTCTCCACACAAAGGTTAGAACAGGGTACATCTGCCCAATTACAAAGCGTGCTAACTAGGGCAGCGACAAAGTAATGCTCCCCTTCCATACTAACTCACAAAGATGTTTACGCCCCAGTTACCATTTGAGACACTTACTTATTTCTTTGGGCTTTGAAGTTTATGACCCCATTTTCAGTGTGTCTTTTCTACCTGCTTTACAATATCTACAATCAAAAGCACCATGCAATTCCATTTTATTCCATTTCCTGAAGGATCACTCTAGCATAAAACCCAGGGATAAAGAAAAGATTTCTCCTTCCTTTTCCTGTTCTTTCTAATTTTCCCCTTCCCTCCCTGACACAGCCTCCACTGATGATAGTCCAGAATGTGATCAACTCTTCATCCTGGGGCATAATCAAGTGAACTTTGTGCCCTATTAAAATTCAAATATACAAGAAAAGGAAACGCATTAAGTCTTAACAGTCGTTTGCTTTTTGAGAAAACTTAGCTAACCTAATGCTTTCCAGAAACCAAATTTTGACAGAGAGAATAAAGCAAACGGGTGGTAGACTCTGAGTTCCTGGAGGAGTCTGGAGTCCAGCTGCCTACATCCCAGTCTGGCCCAATGCAGAGTGCAAACAAAAAATGAAGTCAGTAGCTTGGCATGAGGTGTTAGTCTTTGAAATGTTGTTGTTGTTAAGTGCCCTCACATGAGTGCTGACCCATGACAACCCAATGCACAACAGAACAGAGCGCTGCCCGGTCCTGTGCCATCCTCACAGCTATGCCCCTGCTTAAGCCTATTGCTGTAGCCGCTGTGTCAGCCCTCACATTCCAGGCCTTCCTCTTTTTCACCACCTTCTCCAGGGACTGACCTCTCCTGATGTGTTAGTTTGGGTAGACTAAAGAAACAAAAACATAAGCATGTATATGTATATAGGAGAGAGTTTTATATAAAGGGTAATGGTACATTAAGTAAACATCCCAACCCAGTTGAGTCCAAAGAGATAAGTCTGAGATTAACCCGTATGTCCGAGACCAATCTATAAAATCCTCTTCAGATGTATGAAACGCATACAATGAAGCCAAATACAGGGCAGTCACAAGCGAGTGGGTGGAAAGTTTTTGGATCCAGTGGCATTGTAAGCGTCTCAGCACTGGCAGGGGTTTCTCTGTGGCTTCTCCAGCTTCAGCGATCTGGTTGCATCCATGTAGCTTGTCCGGCTCAGGGCACTAGGGTAGTTCCATGTGTCTTGTCAGCTGCAATGTCTCTCGGGGAAGTCAGCAGAGAAAAGAAGGTGTCTCTCACCTCCAAGGAGGGAGTACCGCATTTCCCAGAATTCTCAGGAGAAGGCCCTGCCCACACAGAGGCCTCATTGGCTATGATCTGATTGACAGGTTAGACTCCACCCCGACATGCTTAATCCTTAAATTGGCAACTATACAACTACCACACCTGACAACATGTCCTAAGTATGTGAGAAGAAGTTTCACCATCCTTGCCTCTAAGGCGCACTCTGACCTTACTGCTTCCCAAACTGATTTGTTTGCTCTTTTAGTAGTCTGTAGTACTTTCTTTCTTCCCTTTCAAAAATCATTTTATTGGGGGCTCGGACAGCTCTTATTACAATCCATCCAGCCATCCACTGTGTCAAGCACATTTGTATACATGTTGCCAGGATACTTTCAATATTCTTCACCAGCACCATAATTCAAATGCATTGATTCTTCTTTGGTCTTCCTTCTTCTTTTGAAATTTATTACTCTGTTATTATTATTTTAACCCTTTGGTTGGGAGCAGTTACAAACACCCTAACATTCCATAGTTCAGTCACATCAGGTAGTACAATTGTACAATGCTCCCACAATCAGTTTCAAGGTGTTTTCTTTCTTCTTGAGCTCCTTGGTTTCAGATCCCCTTTATCTCCTCTCTCCCCCCTCACCTTCCCCCCCCCAGAAACCCTTACTTATCTATTCTCATATCTTCCACATACAATTTTGTTGCTCATTGCCCTTGAGTGGGGTTACACAGTTATCAATGCTATCAGCTCCTCTTCCTCCCAGCTCTCCCCAGAATGGGATGTGAGGGAGGCAGCTTGACTACCTTGCCATCAGCCGAAGATGTCCTTGGAAGTTGACCTAGCTGAGAGAAGACGAGACCTCTGCTCCAGATCCCCGGGCTGCTCGGTGGACCCCCAGGTCCTGCGCCTGGTCTCGGGACTGCCCGTGGGTCTCTGATCTGCTCTGGGTCTCCAGCTAGCAGCCATATTCTCTTGGATCTTCTGATCTAACAGCACGCACGGAGTGGGTGATTCTACACGGGCATCATCTTCCCAGAAGTCCTGGTCTTCCTTTCTCAAGGTCCAACTTTCACATGTGTCTGAGGCGATTGAAAATATCATGGGCGTGGGTCCTCCAAGTGACGTGCTTACTTTTCAACGCTCTAACGGGGTCCTGCACGGCAGATTCACCCACCGCACAGCGTCCTTTGATCTCTTGATTACTGCTTCGCTGAGTTAAGTCTTATTTCATTATGAGTCACTAACCATGGCACAGCCAGGAGCTCTGGAGATGTAGTAGACGGCTAGCCGCAGGTCAGCAGTTTGAAACCACCCGGTGTTCTGTGGGAGGAAAGGGAGGCTTTCTATGCCTATAAAGATTTCCAGTCCTGAATACGCACTGGGGCAACTAGTTCTACCCTATCCAACAGGGTGACTATGAATTGGAATCGATTTGGTGGCAGTATCCGTGTGTTTGTTTTGAATGTGTGCGTGCGTGTGTGTGTTTAAGCCTGCCGTGAATTTTTAGTTCCATTTTGCTATTGAGTGACAAGAACGAATTGGTGCCCAGAAAGCACAGTAGTCCCTGGCAGAGACAGGGAAGGAAGTGACCGTGTGGCCCTCACCTTGGGACCTTGAGTTTCACTTCTGATGAAAACGTGACCCAGAGATCTCTGAAACAAAGATGGAAGAACAGCCACTTCAAGAAGGCAGTTTCTAGTCTTATACTCATAAAGACGTAAAGGTCTGTTCAGGATATAATTTGCAAGACTCATTGCAAAATGATAAAAATGATGCCTTTTCCCATAAATTATTTGATATAGCAAAATGGTGAGATTTTTTTAACTTAACCAAATGTGAGCCCGCCGCCTTTGTGAGAGTGGGGCCGCACGACTTGCCGGTCCATGAAGCTGACTCTGAGACGGTTTAATTCTTCAAATGTAGAGCATAGACCCTCTGGGAATGGTTGAGGCGGGACTCCAAGGGGATAAGCTGCTGTGTTTCGTAATGCAGCCTTCACGAGGGCAAGGATGTAAGTGATTTGACTTAGTGCTGGATCCCCAGAGCCCAGAGTAGGTGCTTAGGCAATGCTGATTGAGGAAAAAAAATAATGAACAGAAAATGATTTATCCATGTCAGATAGCTGCATCATCATCGACTTGATGATACTTGTATGCAACTTATCTAGATAGAAAACAGATGTGTAAGTGCAGGAAAACTGAGCCCTGTCCTCAAGGAGATATGGATCTTTTTTGGTGTTGCTACATGCCGTGGAATCGGTCCCAGCCCATAATGACCCAACCAGCTCTGAAGTTCCTTCAATGCATGACATTCAACTCTCACTATTCCATCCCAGCCTTCTCCAGTTGGAGGACAGACACAGTTGCCTTTGCCACCTCCCCGCTGTTGCTCCTTCCACCCATCTGATTCCCCTGCACACTCTGGATGTAGGTAGCTCTTGTCCACAGGCCTGTGCCCTCAGGTGAGGAGCCCTGGTGCCGCATCAGGTTAAGCAGTGGGCCACTATACACAAGACTGGTGGTTCAAACCCTCCAGTCTCTCCGAGAGAGTAAGACGAAGCTCTCTGCTCCCAAAATGATTGATACAGGTTGGAAATGCTCAGAAGCAGCTCCATTCTGCCCTCGAAGATAACTCTGCGTTGAATTGACCTGAGGGCAGCGGGTGGGGTTTCGGGGATGGTGAACTCAGCTATTCGTTGATGATGTCATGTTTCACAGCAGAATCTGGAGACAGACTGCCTGATGCAAACACTGACTCTCACACTTGGCCGCTGTGTTGGATGTGTTATTTAACCCCTCCGTTTTCTCATTCTAAAATAAGGATCATGATCAGCACGATGGCACTTACACAACATGCCAAGAATGGGGGTAAAGGCCATTCTCAGAGTCACACTGTTGACAATCAAGTCTCCATTAAAAAGAACATCTCAACTGACAGCCAAACTGGCTATCTCCAAGAACTAGAAAAAGAAGAGCAGATGAAGTTTCAACTCATAAGAGGGAAAAACTAGCCAAGATAAGAAAAGACATAAATAAAACTTTTAAAAAGGAAAACAATAGAGATAATAAAATCAGAAGTTGGACCTTTGGGGAAAAAAAATCAATAAACTTAGTTACCTTTAGCTAGACTGACAAAGATAGGAAGAGAAAGCTGCAAATGGCCACATTAAAAACACATAAAAGGGGTGACATTACAAATGTCACAATGGAAATAGAGCCTTATAGCAAGGTATTATAAACAGCTGTCCAGCAATGAACTGAATAACTTACGTCGATGAAACGGACAATTCCTTAGAAGCACACAACCTACCCAAACTGAGGACACAGAAAGTCTCTCAGCAGATTGTGAAGAAGTGACAAGCGCAAATGATGATCAAAAACCTCCTCCAGAAAAACCCTGGAGAGAGAGAAAGAGAGAGAGAGAGAGAGAGAGAGAGAGAAGAGAGAGAATAGCATCCAAGTCCACCAAGCTTCAAGGGTGACATTCCCGCTCAGAGCAGGCAATGCACACAGAGGATTATGGGGGTTGGCTTGACCACGAGACACGAGGGGCAGCACCAGAGAGACAGTACAGGAATTGTGCCCAGTCTGACCCCCCACACACAGGGCACATCACAAAGGGAGCACTAAAGAGCAGCCAGGGGAACAGAGCAACAAAGTCCCCGAGGAATTCTGAAAATAGACTTCAGACTCGGGATGCAGGGCTTAGCACTGCATCAGACCCAATCAGGAAAACATTCATAAGGGTCAACAGACAGACCTGGAATTATTCATAGACTTGGGGCTTTTTTCCCCCTTTATTTCTTCCCCATGTCTATATAGGATAGGCAGGATAAACAATCTGGAGGAGAAAACAATGGGACCGATGGTTCCCAGGAGGACAGGAGAGGAGGAGGTAGGGGAAAGGGAGAGGGGAGCCAACCAATCCTGAACACAAGAGATTTAAAATCGATGATGAGGAAGACATGGAATGCCTGGTGGGGTTCAATCAAGTGCAATGTAGTTTAGTGAAAATACAAAGATCCTAGCTGAACCCCCAGTGGGGCAGTGGTTGTGTGTGGGACTGCAGCCCACAGGGTTGGCTGTTCAAATCCAGCAGGAGCTCTCCAGGAGCAAGGCTGGGCCTCTTACTCCCATCAGGGCAGTGATGCAGGAAAAAAAAAGAAAATACAAATTGCCTAATGAAGGTTGAACATGATGGTGAGACAGGAGGAAAGTAAAAGAAAATAAAGGAGAGAACTAGGAGGCAAAAGACATTTATAGAGGTATAAATATAAGCAAGTACATATGTAAATATATAATGATAGGGATGTACGTTTATGTATATATTTATAAGTTAAGTATTAAGGTAGCAGACAGACATTGGGCCTCTACTCAAGTCCTCCCTCAATACAAGAACAGAGTGTTCTAATAACCTGCCGTTCTGTGATGCTCACCTTCCCAACACCATCACTGACAACAAAATAGGTGCATAGCTAATGTGAGCAAAGCTGATGTTGCCTGGTTATTGCAAAATAAACACCTGGAGTCTTAAAGGCTGGAAGTTAAACAAGCAGTCATAAAGCAGGGAATTAACAAAGCCCACATAGAAGAAGCACACCAGCCGGTGTCATCAGGAGATGTCAATGGCATCAGGTATCAGGCATCGGAAGACTCAAAATGATTTTGATGTGAATGAGGGGTGTCAGAATGGATACCCCTCTGTAGACAGTTGGACATCCCTTCACAGAAGGGTCACAAGAAAGGGATGAGCCAACCAGGGTGCAGAATAGCACTGATGAAACATAATATTCCTCTAGTTCTTTAAGACTTCCTCACCCCCACTATCATGACCCCTGTTCTATCTTACAAATCTGGCTAGACTGGAACATGTACACTGATACAGATAAAGAGCTTTCAACACAGAATCCAGGGCAGATAACCCCTTAGGAACAGCAGTGGGAGTGGTGATATCATGAGGGGAGGGGAAAAGGGACGGGAGGAAGGGAAAAAAGAGGAGAAAGGATGACAATGATTGATGTACAGCCCCCATCCCACCCCCAGGAGACAAACGACAGAAATATGGGTGAGGGGAGACAGCAGGAGGTATAAAATATGAAAATAAAAATAATTTGTAAGTTACCAAGGGTTCACAGGGTGGGAGGGTGGAGGAGGGAGGGGAAATAAGAGGAGCTAATACCAAGGGCTCAAGTAGAAAGAAAACATTTTGGAAATGATGATGGCAGTGTATGTACACATATGCTTGATACAATTGATGTATGAATTGTTATGAGAGCTGTAAGAACCCCATGAAAATTATTTATTTAAACAAAATTTAAAAGCCCATAACAGATTGTGACACTGGGAAATATTAACAAACTTTTAGAGGATTGACACTGATACTGTTTAAAGTCTTCCAAAAGATAAGGCAGGACTCACTCTTGGAAGCAAATATAATCCTGCTTCCCAGGCCACACAAAGACGCCATCCATAAAAAAGAAGACTGCAGGTCGCTATCTTGTATAAACACAGATGAAAAATTCTCCACAAAAGAATAATGGACAGAATCAAGCAGCATGTTAGTATTTTTGAACCTATGTCAATAACTATCTTGAGAATAAAATATTCATGCAAAGGAGAGGTGGGAAATCAGAAAATCTTTTACTCCGTTACTAGTCATGTCGTAATTCAATGTAAAAAGATTTTAAGAATAATGTTATTCTTAGTCTGCTTGTCATCCAAGTAATATCACCTCTAAGTTATTGTCTTCTTTTAAATCATTTTCACTGGGGACGCTTACAGCTCTTATAACAATCCGTACATCAATTGTATCAGTCACATTGGTTGCCATCTTCATTTTCAAAGCATCTTCTTTCCACCTGAGCCCTTGGTAACAGCTTCCCTTTCTCCCCTCTGTCATTTTCAACTATATTTATCACATGTTACTTTATGAGTAAAATTGATTACTAGCGATTCTATATTGCATGGAATGGGAGGGGGCCTGGGGAAGGGAGGCCAGGTGAGGAGGAGGGGACTCCAGTTCTAGCGCAATAGCACTCCTAAAACAGCCAGTTTAGCTGTCCTGATCAGAGGGCCCTCTAACTCCTCCTTCCCCCCATTCTGAGCTAGCTGCTTATGTTCATACCCATTCTTGGTACAGGTAAAATAAGGACATGAAATATACATACCCCCACTATATAATTTAACCACGTTTAGTCAAATAACTCAAGAAGTTGGACATGAAGAAGACCATGGCATCAGGTCTGGAGAAAGGGTTTTTCACCATCTGAGCTATGTGGAGGACACAACCTTGCCTCTGGAAATCGAGGAAGCCTGGAAGCACTTGCTGAGGAAAAAGACCGCAGCCTTCAGTATGGATTGTCATTTGATGTAAAGAAAACCAAAACCAAAATCCTCACAACGGAACCATTGGACGGCATCGTGATGAAGGAATTGAAGATTGAGGTTGAAGTTGCTGAGGATTTCAGTTTGTGTGGATCTACAGGCAATGACCACGGAGTCAACAGTGAAGAAGCCAAACAATGGGTTGCATTGGGAAAATCTGCTGCACAAGGCCTCTTGAAAGTGGTGAAGCGCAAGGATGTCACTTAGAGGACGAAGGTGCACCGGATGCAAGCCTGGAGATTTTAAATCACCTCCTACGCGTGTCCTTTTACACAGTGAACGCCACGCCACTCCTCTAGATTGTACTATTCCTGGAATAGTCAATCATATGATTTTTTGATTCCAAATGGCCAGTACCCATCCCTTCAGCTCATGAATGCCTAAAATATGGATCTCTATGTGTCCCATGTCACTTTTGACCCATGCTGATATCCCTAGATTCATACTTCACACATTGCAAGTTCCAATTATGAGCAGACTTTTGTAGCTCTTTCTCCTTAATTTGAGTTGTGCCCCATCAACAAATGAAGATCCAGAAGGCCCCACTCCCACAGGCTTTACCCCACTCACATCACCATGTGACGGAAGATCGAACAAGAATCCATGCATGTGAACTGTGGCACTGGAGGGGATATTGGAAGTACCATGGACTGCTCAAAGGACAAATCAGACTGTCTTGGAAAAAGGGTGGCCAGAATGCTCGTTGGTGACAAGGATGGTAAGACAAAGTCTTGCATATTTTGGACATATTCTCAGGAGATGCCCATCCCGGGAGACGGGCGTCATACTTATTAAAATGGAGGGGCAGCAAAGGAAAGGCATGCCCTCCAGAAAATGAAGTGATCTGTGATGACTGTAACAATGGGCTTAGACAAGGATCCATGGAGAGGGGCTGCAGGACTGTGCCAGGTCTCCTGCTGCGGTCACAGCCAACTCGATGGCACTTGAAACAACAACCGCATGTGAAAATCACACATTGACTAGGAAGGCTGAAGGGTCGGTGTATTCAAATGATGGTGCTGGTGAAGAATATTGAAGCGCTGTGGACTGCCAAAAGAACAAATACATCTGCTTTGGACGAAGCACAGTCAACACGTTCCATCAAAGCGAGGATGCTAAGATTTCAAGATCTGCTTTGTCATCGGGAGAGATCAGTTCCCGGAGAAGGATGTCATGTCATGCTTGGTCACCAATGAGCCGCAACAATGGGCTCAAACATAACGACTGCTATGATGATGGAAGAGTGTCGCTCTGTGGGACAGAGAGTCATTGTGAGTCACAACGGACTGGACAGTGCCCAACAACAGACTGGTATTTTAAATACAGAAAGGTGAGTGTGGTTCAAAGAGTGGAAGCCCAGGTCCTCAATTCGCCTCCAGGCAAATGTCCAAGATGGGTTGGTTTCATTCTGTCAGTGAATAACGAGCCCAGGGCTTTGCAATTCACTCTTCCCGGTATGTGAACAAAATCGATGTCTACTTATTTTCAGAAAAGAATACTAGATGATTTCCCAAGATGTCTGGTTCTCTGCTTATATCTGAAACTTAGGAAATGCATACTAATAACTAATCCCTGCTGTTAGAATGACTCTATAGTTTTTCTGTGAATTTTTTTTAAAAAGATTCTTATAAGCCTGTGAGGTAAGTAGAAGAGAACTTGTATGACTCATTACAAAAGTGTTCACTTACGTATGATATTGGGGAGAATCAGGCACATTAAAATTCTGGCAAATTCTCAAAGCATTGGAATTGATGAACCAAGTGCTACTCTGTGGAATGGCAAGTGGTAATGCTAATTTTCCTTGTCATTTTCCTAGAATCTAATTGTAAATCTTTAGAGCCCAAGTACAATCACTTGTATTAAATTTATCCGCAGCTTAGAAATTGCTGTTGTCACAAATAATGTATTTCACTTAGTCCCAGGATGTAAAATAAGTTTTTTGTAATTGACAGAGAAGGGTAGAAACAGAAACATAGCGTGTACACAGATTAGGTATAAAATAGCATCACGGCATCCCTCTGGAATACTAAGTTATGAGGCGCTAAATAAGACAGCTCTACTGTATGGAAATCAGTACACCATTTGGTTGCAAATTAGAATTCCACTTGAATGACTCAATATACAGTGCAGAACAAATCATCTTCACTGACAATAAACAGTTCTATTCCCATATTATACTCACAGTCCCTGTGCTCTTCATTAGATTTATTTATCCTTGACTTTTAAGAGAATGCTGGACAACAGTTAAGCCTAATACCATATCTATGTGAGTTTGGAATATATATATATATATATATCCCAAAAGAATGGAAAGTGGAGACTCAAAGAGATACAGGTACACTAATGTTCAACACAGTATTATTCACAATAGCCCAAAGGTAGAAACAGCACAAATGGCCACCAACAAGAGACCTGTGTGAACAAAGCACGGTATAGACATAGTGGAAGATTCGTTAGCCATAGAGAAAGGACATTTTCCATCCATTCTGCAACATAACTGTATCTGGAAGCTGTTGTTGTTGGGCAGTGCCCTGGAGGTGGCCCTGCCTCACAGGGGTCCTGGGTACAACAGAGGAAATGCCCCCCAGCTCTGCGCCATTCTGACCCTTGTTCTTATGTTGCAGCCTCTTGTTGCACCCGCCGTGCCCCTCCATCTTCCCCAGGCCCTTCCTCTTTTTCCCCCGCTCTCTACTTTGCCAGGCACAGTGTCCTCCTCCAGGGACTGGTGTCCACCGACAACACGTCCAAAACGCGTGAGATGTAGTGTCACCATCCTTGCCTCCAAGGACTGTTCTGGCTGTACTTCCTTCAAGGCAGTTCTGGCTGTCCTTTTGTAAGTCTGTGGGACTTTCAACATTTTTTTTTTTACCGGCACCATAGCTGAAAATATTGGGCAGCCTAAAATAATGACCAAAATATTGTCCACACCCACTTGTATGAAATATCCAGGCGAAAACACATAGAGACGAATGTGGATTAGTGGTGAGGGAGGAAAATGGAGAAGTGTCCCTTCAGGGGTACTGGATCTCTGTTCACGGTGATGGAAAAAGGAAAATTGAATGCTGGTTGCACAACGGGGTGGATGTAAGTAACGTCATGGAATCACACATGTCCAGCATGGTTGAAGTAGCCAATGCGTTGCGACGTGTATTTCATCACCATGGAGTAAATGTGAGTTTTGCCATGGTTACGGAGCTATGGGATATATATTAATAGGTAGTAGCTAGCTGTACTGTCTTAAGTTCTAGACAAGTATTTGATCTATGGTCATCTTGTTTCATAAGTCCAGAGCAAATGAAGTAGAGCAATTTATCACTAATTGCAATTCCTGGGGGGCTGTCTTATTCCTGAAAGCAAGTATTGTAAGCATTCTTTGTTTATTGAACAGAATAATGGACTAATATTAGGACTAAATGAAATGGAGTAAGCAGATGGGAAATGGGAGGAAAGCTTCCTGGGTAAGGAAAATCATGAGTTTTCACAACATAACTAGAAAGGAAAATTCTCTTAGAAGCCCCATGGGTCCCTTGATTCAACAGCAGCAATGTATTTTCCATTCAGCAAGGTAGAGGGTTTGTTTGTTTTGTTTTGTTTTGAACATACGGCTCCTAGCACCAGCTATGGCAGAGAAAGGGGATTATTGACTGAATAACTGTGAGCAAGACAAGGAGATCTTGAACAGGCTGCATCTGACACTCCCAGGACACGGGAGCATGGAAGTCAGCCAGCAAGGCCGTCTTCACTTACCCTTTCCTATGAGCAGGTTCAAGCAGTTGGGTTGCTTATTTATTTCCCATTTTAAAAATTGTGATGGAGTCATTTTCTTAGGATTGTCCAGCCTCTATTTTCAAACTGGGTAAAAGCTTTAAAATAACTACCTGTCATTTGGACTTATTCCATCCTTGTCCTCATTCTGTCACCCTGAGCGATGACTGTAAGGGTGAAAAGACCAATTGATCCTGGAACCATGCGAAATATGAGTACCCAAGGGAAAGGACCAGCAAGGAACTCTGGGTCCACATAACGTGGGGTCTGGTGTGCCTCATGAGGGGGGACCAACTTTTTTCTCAGAGGCAATAACAAGCCACACATGTTTCTTTTCTTTCTTTCTTTCTTTCTTTCTTTCTTTCTTTCTTTCTTTCTTTCTTTCTTTCTTTCTTTCTTTCTTTTAAGCCACACATGTTTTCTAAGCAGGATGGTGTCATGATCCAAACTGTGCTTCAAAAAGATCCCAGCAAAAACCTCTCTGCGGGCGATATGAAGGAGAGGAAAAAGGGAAAAAGGATGGACTTTGAGCCATGACCTGCAAGATTCTTGAAATCATCCAAGGGCAAAAATACCAAGAGTCCGGACAAAGACAATGGTTTGGTTAACACGTAGGTGTCAGGGCTTCTCATCCTCTCTTTGAAATATTTCTATCCATGAAGATGAATGTCCCAACAATGTCCGTGTGAGAATTTTATTATCCTACAGTACACAATCCAGTCCAAAACCAAACATTGCATTTCATTCTTATTGCTGTTTGGCCTTTTCTAATCTGGGTCAATTCGTCCGTTTCTATTTCCCTTGTATGACATTGGCATTTTCAAAGACTAACAGGTCAGGTATTTGACAGCTTCTTCCTTAATTTGGGTTTTGTCGGCTGCTTTCTTGTGATTAGATCCAGATGGTACATCTTCAGCTGGAATATCACATGAGTTCTTACCGTGTCCTTCTCAGAGTATGCTATCTGGAGGCCACTTGATGTCCATCTTCTCCTCATTTATGACTTCATCTTTCTCACCCAGGCAAAGTGCTAGTTGTAGAGTTAATGGTTTCCCTCTTCCAACCACACAGCAGACTGTGGGAACACTCTTGACGTTAATGCTTTACTCTTCATTAAAGTTTCTTCCCTAGATAAAGTCTTCTCTGAGATTCTTTGCCAAGAATGGTTAGGAATTTGTGATCTCTCTCCACTAAATACACCCTACCATACAACAGAATCTCAAATTTTCAATGTATTCTTTTTATAGCAATTTGCATGGTAAACTCGGTAGGGGTATACCTTTCGGGTGATCAGCTTTGTATGCAATAGTTTAAACCACGAATCAAATCCCCCCATGGTTTACCCTTCACCCACTCCTTGATTTCTTTTCTCCTTCTGTGGACTGCTATCTTCCCTTTCACCCAAGTCAACACCCATCTATGGTCTAACCCAGTGGTTCTCAGCCTTTCTAATGCCAGGTAACCCCAACCATAAAATTATTTTCATTGCTACTTCATCACTGTAATGTTGCTACTGTTATGAATCGAGTGACCCCTCTGAAAGGGTCATTCAGTTCCCACAGGGGTCATGACCCACAGGTTGAGAACCACTGGTCTGGCCCATTGCTGTCTCCTCCCTCTTTTTCTCCCCTCTCTACTAGTGCCCCCTCCATGCCCTGGGGAATCTTCAAAGCCTGTTCCCTTTGGTATAAAAGTCTTTATTTTTGGTTTCCTCTCCCCCTTATAACATTGGTCTCAAATAACCTTTGTCCTTTTGTGATTGGCAAATTTCACCCAGGACCTGTTTTCCAGGAGTGAGTCACCAGGGCCACGTTAGAGATCATTTGCTAAGGTCAAGGTCTGACAGAGGTTATAATGGAAAAGCATAAACCCTTCTTTATCAAAATATTTGTCTTTTCTGCACAGTGAATTTTCTGCTGTCTCTCCCACTTATTTTAAAAATATCTTTCTTCTCTGTTGTTTTTCTCATTAGTGTGCATCCAAGTCCATTGCAAATAGTCTTACTTGCCCTGCTTTCCTCGCCTTTAATGCACACTGCCATCTAGTCATTAAACAATGCCCCGAAGTTGTGTTTTAAGTTTTAAAAAAAAGTTTTTAAAATTCTGGGTTATGAGGACAGCCTTATTTAAAAAAAAACAGTCAGATACAAGTGTTTTACCATCTTTCTTTGCCTCATAATGTTAGGACAATTATTTGACTATCTTGTTACATGTTGCCTTTACTCTAGTCAGAATGTTAAATATGATCGTACTAGAATAGCAATAGAAAGCATCGCTCTGGGGCTGAGCGCCGGTGGTGTAGTGGTTGTGCGTGGGACTGCGTGCGAACCACTGGGATGGAGGTTCAAATCCAGCAGCAGCTCTGAAGGAGCAAGGCTGGGCCTCCTACTCCCACCACCAGAGGGCAGTAATGCCCCCCCCAAAAGAAAGCATCACTCTCATAAACTTAATATCGTTGTGAATTTGAAAGGAGCGAATCTTCAGACTCTAGGAATGCCTATTACAATTAAACTGGTTGATTTTGGTTCATTTATTACAGAAAAAGTAAAATTCAAAATATTAAATCCATACCATCAGGAATTATGTCTTAAAAGTAAGAGGTAATCATATAAGCAAAGATAAGAATGATTTTTTAAAAAAAGAATTAACATCGAAAAAGAGTTGTACAAACCCCCCCCCCACCCTCCCAAATAAAATGTTGTAAATTTGAGACTTCAGAATGAAGGGGTGGAGTTTGGCCTGTCAAGCAAGTCGCAGCTTAATGACCTTATTTGGTGGCACCACAGAGATAAATAGCTCACTGGAGGCAGGATACACATTCCCTCCCTTCAAGATATTACTGACATCAAGCCTGATCGAGCTACACTGATGCAACCAGAGTTCTGGGCCAGAAGAGCCACGTGGAGACCCCTGCCAGAGCTAAAAGGCTTACAACGCCACTGGATCCACTTGACTTCCCACCCACTGACCTGTGATCTTCCTGCATGTGTTTCGGGTGTCTGAAGAGAAACTTACAGATTGGTATCTGACATATGGACTTATATCAGATTGATGGACTTGATTTGGACTGGACTGGCATGTTTTCTCAATACACAATTGCTCTTTTATTTAAAACTCTTTCTTATACCCATATGAGTGACTATGAATTGTGTTTCTCTAGTCAAGGCAGACTAACACAAATGGAAATTGAAAGCACAGAGGAACAGTTAATTCAACAGATGAATAGGTCACATGAGCATGAGTCTCCTTGTCCCTGAGACCAGAGGAAGTAAATGATGCCCATTGACCATCTACTAGCTGGGGACCATCCAAAAGGTCCTTGATGAAGTGAGTGGAAAATGTCGACCAAAAAACTCAAAATAAGGAAAGAGAGCAAGCTTGCTGACTGTATTGAGATTGACGGAACCCCTTGGGCAATAGTCCTTAGTCAGCTTTTGGTTCTGTAACTGAACTCACCCAATCGGCTCAATTTTCAGCCAAATAAACTGATCGATAAGGGGAATGACAGCATGTCTCGGGTATGCACACTTTAAAACACTTGTGCACACGTGATAGTGTGAACCAAAGGAAAAAGTCCAGAAGTGTGAGCAAACGGGGGGCCATGGAGAAAAGAAGCACAAGGGGGAGTTAGGGATGGTGGTGTTACCTCGACCAGCTGCAATGAATGAGATGAAACAGATGTCTGGGAATCTCATGTAAAATTGATCAGTAAACACTCAAACTCACTACCATCAAGTCAATCCTCATACACAGCAAGCCCATAGGATGGGGTAAATTGCTCCTTGTAGGTTTCTGAAACTGTCACTCTTTGTGGGAGTCGACATTTTCATCTTTCTCCTGTAGAATCACTGGTGGTTTCCAACTGATGACTGTGCAGGGAGTAGCCCAACACACAACCATTATACCCCCAGAGATCCTCTCCTCTGTACACCTTTACTCAACTCATCATTTTAAAAAATTGCTTAGGTTTTATAATAGTAATTTTTCAGTACTTCTACTAGGGTGCCAGTTCATACGTGCACAGGTTCATGCTATGTAAAACTTGCTTAAACATGTGGTAGTCACATGATCTGTTGTCAATTTGAGACTCATGCGTGAAGGGGCGGAGTTTAGCCTGTCAGTCAGGTTGCAGCATGATGACCTCATTTGGAGACGCTGAGGAGATAAAGAGCTCACTGGAGGTAGACACCTGCTCATTCCCTGTGAGACAGTGCTTTTGACAAACCCCATGTAGGCAGGCTGACGGCAGCCAGCGCCTCAGTGCTGGAGGAGCCACGTAGAGACGCCTGCCAGTGCTGAGATGCTTCTACTACCACTGGATCCACAAGACGTTCCAGTCACTGGGCTGTGATCGTTTACATTTGGCGTCACTGCCTGGCTGCGGGAGTCTAAGTAGGAATCTATGGACTACTACCGAGATGGGGTAATATCAGACTTGTGGACTTGATCTGGCATTTATGGACTTGTATCAACAGAGTGCTATCGAACTTAAGAACTTGATCTGGACTGAGCTGGGATGTTTCTCAATATACAAATGCTCTTTTATAAAAAACTCTCTCTTAGACACATATGAGTCTCTCTGGATTAGTTTCTCCTGTTCACCCAGACTGACACCGCATGCCCCTGCAATCAGTGGGTGGCTTCTGACAAGTTCTGTCAATGACACATGGGATCAGATAAATTCAAAGCAGAGAGGTCAGCTCAGAAGATGATCATGACCCTTTGGGGGGATACCAAACAGAAAGCAAAACAAAACAGCTGAGCCCTGGTGGTGCAGTGGTTGTGTGCGGGACTGCAGTCCACAGGGTTGATGGTTCAAGTCCGGCAGCAGCTATCCAGGAGCAAGGCTGGACTTCCTACTCCCACCAGGGCAGTGATGCGGAGGAAAGAAGAAAAACAAACAAAAAACAAAACAGGATCATCACAGGGGCTTATTATGAAGATCTTAAGAAAAATGAAAACTGCATGGGTAAGAAAAAGGCCAGCAAAGTGGTGCCAATTAATTCTTTTTTCCATCACAATTAGGTATCTGCTCTTTCTTCAAGGGTGGCAGGGCCTGTCCTATGAGAACTTAGGAGGGATAGGTTACCCCTTACCTAACCACTCTACATTCCTAGTCTTGTCCCTTCAGACTTCTTTCTGTTTCCCAAACTCAAAGAGCTTTTCCAAGGAACACACTGTGAGTCTCTTGAGAATGGCGACACCGCTGTCTTAACACTGTGTATATGGAGGAGGACAGAATTATTCGGGGAAAGCTTAGAGATGGAAATGCTGCCTTCAGATCTGCACAGGCAAAGATGAAAGCAATGCCAAGAAACAGCCCCACACTTTAATATTTTTGTTTAATAAAGGTGTCCAAGATTTTTGTGGCAATACTTTATGACTCAACATTTGATAATACCAAAAAACCAGACCAGTTGTCACCAAATTGATTCCAGCTCATCGTGATCTGGTGTGTGTCAGGGTAGAACTATGCTCCATCGACGTCTCAGAGGCTGACTCATCAGGTCTTTCTTCGAAGATAACTCTGGGCAGACGCAGCCCTACAACCAAGAGCGGCGGTCATTTACTCCACCCAGGGACTCTTACTTTCTTCCCCTCCAGAATAAATTCTTCTTTACTAGCCATCAGGACGTTAACTTACATTTTCACAGATCCCTGTATGAAAGGGGACTTTCTATGTGTCTTTGCATTCAAAGTTCCCCCGTCTTGTGGTCTGATTTAAATAACTTCTTTCATTTCTTCCTAACACCCTCCTGCTACTCTTAACAGAAATATAATGCTCCTCTTAAGTCATCTCTAATGTTTCCTCTCTGTGCCCAACAGCCGCATTCCCCTTTTCAGCCTTTTCCATCAAGTGCATTTTTCTCTCACTTGGACCAGTGCGCTGCATGTGGTCTGCTAACCACAAGGTTGGCTATTCAAACCCATCAACTGCATCCAGAGAGAAAGGTGAGACTTTCTGCTTCTGTAAAGATTTACTGCCTTGGAAACTCACGGGGGCAATTCTACTCTGTCCTTCAGGGTTCCTGGAAGTGAGCTAACATTTTGTCTAAAAATCTAGAAGGATTTTCTCAAAGTGATCCTAAATGTTTGAAGGAACTAGAGATGCAATGAACATGAGTAAGAATGAGAGACAAAAGTAACTCGTGGCTGAGCCCTGGTGACCTAGTGCTTGTGTGCGGGATTGCAGCCCACAGCATTGGCGGTTCAAATCCAGCAGCAGCTCTCCAGAAGCAAGGCTTGGGCTTCCTACTTTCACAGGGCTGTGATGCCACACACACACAAAAAAGTAACTCATGTACCAGTAGGAATCCTCTCTGCGTCTTCGTATGTACTACCTGTGGAGTTCTCTCTTGCTCAGACTCTGTAGCCCTCTAAGAACTAGTCAAATTCTTATAGTTGACACACCAAGCATACTAGTAATAAAGCTTCACACCTCTAAATTCCTAATTAATGTCTGCCCTGTGTAAATAATCAACAAACATGGCAAAATAGCGAATACTTTAGACTCGGTAAAAAATATGAAATCTAAATTAATGATCCATCTGAACTAGAAACTATCTAAACAATGAAATCATATTACTTTTGGATACATTTGAATTACTAAATAGAAGCCCTGTTGTCAGCTTTAATGATCAGCCAACACTTAGTAGGTAGTAGGAACGACATTTAAATAATAAATGTACTTATATCCTTAAAAAAACAAATCTTTTTTCTTTTTATAGGCTAACATCTTAACCCATAAGATTGTTAGAAGTTGGAATCAACTCGATGGTAATGTTTTTGGATAACATCTTACATGGCATGGTGCTTATGTTCTGGGCTACTGATTGCCAGGTCAGCAATTGGGAAAATGAGGCTTTCTGATCCCATAAAATTAACAGTCTCTGAAACCCACAAGAGCAGTTCTACTCTGCCCTGCAGAGTCACCATGAGTCTGAATGGATTGTGATATCGCTACATTAGATTCTTTTTAATTGCACTGGCAAATGCTCTGCTCTAGATTTACAAGAATAAAAAATTAAGAAAAGAAAACAAATTTAATGGGGAAGTGATGTGTATTTAATTGTTTTCCAAATAGGACTTTTCTTGTCTTGGACAGGGAAAAAATGTCCTGTGACACGGGGCATCATTTGAAACATTCTTAATCCCGCCTCCTACCTATGATTGGTAGATTTGTGATCCTTTCTTCACTCTGTGACAGGAAGGAAACATGCTAGCAGGCGATGATTTTAATCAAAGTACCAAATCACCCTCCCCTCTGGGACTACTTTTTTTCAGGAAAGCATTCCTGTGCAGATACAATGTAGGGACTTGAAGTGATTTGTTTGTTACTGGACCGTCAAGAACAGCTCCGACTGCGTCTCTAAAAGCAATTCTGTAATATGTTTCAGTTGCACAGGGGCCAAAGATAAATCAGGATTCCGATCCTGAGAAATGTCATGAAAGAATTAAAGAAAACACTTGACTTTAATATACTTTGTATTTTTATATGAATGGAAGCCAAGATTCCTGATGATTGACAAGACCGGATCATCCAAGTCTAGAGAGCTGATGTCACCCACACACCGTTAGTTTATTGCTAGCGGGACTTTACATACTGAGTGGAGAATTACAAAGAGGAGGAGAAGTCCACATGGAATCGCTGGCCATTGTCTCTCCAGGGTTGGGAATCTGGGATGTTCATGCGAGTTGAGTTGTCAAGTATTTCCTCCCTAACACAATCGTCTCTGCCCACCCCCTAACTGGGAAGGATAGTTCTCAAGTAGCAGAGCCCAGCCCTGTGGACGACTCATTTGACCCAGGAGAGACACTTGGCTCAAACGGGCTCAAGGGTATCCTCGAGACACACAGGCTGACTTGGGTGGTGTTCGCACCACAGGTGCAAGATGAAGAAGAGTCACTGTCAGGACAGGCAGTCTGGCAGCCATCACAGCCAGGTGCCCGCCAATGCCATGAGGGGAAAGAAGCTAAAACCCTGGCGAGCTGCCAGAAAATGGGCCTGCAGAGAGGAAGGTGGAATCAGAGTGGAAAAAAAAGCCAAGTGAGCCCAGGGGGGAAGGAGGGGGTTAAAAAGAAAGAGAAGGAGTGGAAGAAGCTGTCTGACCGGAAGTGCCCTGTCAGCTGGGTTCTGCATAAGATCTTAAAATAAGTCTCTTTTCTTGTGCTTGTGTTGACTCCAGTGTGGTCTGGTTCCTCAGAATCAAAGAGACACAGAGCAGGTTGCCCATTCATTGAAGGAGAGCAAAAATAAAGGTAAACAGGAAAGATAGCTGCACCGTTGGAGTCTATTTCCAACATATTATAGACTAGCACTCCTAGGGCACTCACAGTCTTTCAGGGCCTATGAACTATGTTTTAAGAGAACAGCTTTATTGAGCTATAATCAACAGGCCTTCCAGTTCACCTCTCTTCCATCGTCTATTTATTTTTATTACTTTAAACTTTTATCAGGCGCCCAGATCTCGTGTCCAGGTCGACACACAAGCAGCCTTATGAACAAAGAGAGCGAGCGACAAGTGCCGGCAGACACGCTCCAAGCCCTGAAAAGTGAGAGTTGACAGCCCAGCAGTCAAGGAAGGAGGAGATCAAAAAACTATAAATAGGAACACCATAATTCCCAAGAAAAAAATAACAAAATAAAAGAGTCCATCTGTCGCCCGGCAGCGTGTTTTTGTGAAGGCTCCGCTGGTTCTGGGGAACCGCTCACGTCACATCCAGGATCAGCGGAAGGAGTGAGTGACTATGGGGCATGAAGAAAACCAGGCTCCCAGGCTCCCGGGGCCTCGTGGGAACCCACGAAAGGCCAAATCACCAAGCCCGGGAGAACAGGAGCTGTCTGGGAGCCAGACTACGTGAAGACCGGGACCATGACGCCATCACAAACCCAAGGGTACCCGGGGCTAGAGCTTCGGAACTCGGGAATCTGCACCTCGGAGGGGCCGTGGCATCTGGAATTCATCCAGGGCTGCCAACTGGTCCGTTTTCAGCCGGCATCTACAGAATGGGGATCTACATTTTAACTGTAGATTCTGCTTCAGTATTTCTGCCATGGGAAGGCAAATTGTCACCAGGGGGTGGAAGGCCTGGATTCGGCTCAACCCTCCAGCTACACTGGTCAGGTGCTTCCATTTTCTCTGCCAACCCCTAACTGACTTCTTCACCCTCCCCCACCCTCCCACCCCCTATCGCAGCCTGCCAACTCATCTGGTTTGGCAGGTACAGGAGTCTTCACATTGCTGAGAATTCCAAAGCTTTGGGGAGGGGTATGAACCTGCCCTGCTGGGCCCCAGTCTCTGTACAGTGCCTGTTACCTTAGCAGAACTCTCTGTTGTCCGCCTGACTGCCCAGCTGTCTCTCTCTATCCCACCACCGCTCTTGTTTATCGTCGTATCCGATTCCTCACCCTCTTTTCCTTATGCTACCCCATGATTTTTCCCTGTTTGTTTTTTACCTCCCAATTCAAATGTCCCCAAAGAGAGAACTGGGACCGCAGTCCCCATTTTCAACTAAACTTTTCCCACTTGTCAGATGACAGGTTACCGGCCAGCCAATAGTGCCACTGCTTTAGGTCAATGGTCTGTACCTGCTGGCTTTGGCTGAGGCGCTTTGGGACCCCTGTGGAACCCAGCTTGGTGCCTAGGCTGACCACAGGTCAGTGAACCTCCAGAAAACACTGGCTGAGGGGAAGGAAAGAAAGGCAGTGGCCATTTTCCAAAGATGAGTCACTCCGCTCTATTGTTAATGTTATGAGGTGTTGGCTGGTGCCTGTGTTAGGGTGGACTAGAGAAACAAATTCATAGATTCTCAAAGAAAGAGCTTTGTATACAAGAGTAATTGAGTATGAGAAAACATCCCAGCCCAGTCCAGATCCAGTCCTTAAGTCCGATATTAGCCCATATGCTCGATACCCATCTATAAAGTCCTCTTCAGACTCACGAAAACACGTGTACTGATGCTGCATGTAGGGAGATCACAGGACAGTGGGTGAGGAGTCTTATTGATCCAGTGGTGTTGTCAGGATCTCAGCGCTGGCAGGAGTCTCCACGGGGCTCCTCCAGCTCAGGGCACGAGTGTAGTTCCATGTGTCTTGTCAGCTGCCATGTCTCCCAGGGAGTGAGCCAAGAGAGAGTGTCTTCCACCTCCAGAGAGGAATACAGGAGTTCCCAGAATCCTCGGGAGAAGACCATGCCCACACAGAGGCCTCATTGGCAATGGCCTGATTGCCAGGCCAGACTCCACCCCTTCACTCATAATCCTCTCAACTTGACCACAGGTAAGACAACCACCACCGTGCTCATAGCAATTCTGTGCACAACAGAAAGAGACACTGCCTGATCCTGTACTGTCATCACAATTGTCATGTGTGGAACCCACTGGTGCGGTCACTGTGTCGCTCCATTTCATCACTGATCTTCCTCTTTTTGGCTGTCAACCGAGCTTGATGTCCTTCCCCAGAAATGAGTTGCTCCTGATAACGCGTCCAAAGTACACCAGATGAGGCTTAGCCACCCACGCTTCTCTGGATTGTTCTGGCTGTCTTCTGTCTCCTGGCTGTCTTCTTCCAAGACAGATTCGTTTGTTCTTCTGGCAGCCCCCGGTACTTTCAATATTCCTCACTGTCGCTGTTAGTCCAAGGCATCCGTTTTTCTGCGGTTTTCCTTATTGTGTGTCCAACTTTGACAGGCATCTGAGGCTATTGAAAATGCTATGGCTCAGGTCAAGGGCACCTTAGACCCCGAAGCAACATCCTTGCTCTCTCTACACATCTAACTCCTCAACCCTGAAAACGCCCGAGTCGGGTGCCGTCTGATCAAATATAACAAATGTCTACTAACACGGGGTCTTTAAGGAAAAGCAAAATGATAGCCTTTATTCAGAGACAATGTCTGTCTGGTGCTAATGCCAGAACCTGCGGAAGACGAAAATACAAGAGAGAAGGAAAACTCAAGAATTTTTGTGGCTAGAGAGCAAAACAGAGCGCACCCTGTCAAAGGTGGAAAACTGGTGAGACCGTCAAAAAACAACAGCAAGGTAATCCTGTGGAGTACCAACCCTCGAGGCTTTCACGATAATATCTTTTGGAATAACTGCCACTGGGCACTTAAAAGCAAAAGGCATGGGAGTTATTTAATGCCAACTTGGGTGCTTGTGGAACCTTGGTTATTAAAATGAAAGTCTCGTTGGACTTTGAAGAAGGAGTGAGTCCTGTGGAGTTGTTAAAGAAAGGCTGACTTTGCTGCTCACTCGCTAGCAAATTCTCCAGGAATGCCAGGTTTCCACTTCCTCTTCTGTCAGAGGATGATGATAACCAGGCCTGACTCACAGGGTAGTCAGATGAAGCGAGATGATCCAAGTAAAATACATCCAACTGGCACCTGGCACAGAACAGGTGCCAGAAAATAGTTAATGGTTAAGATGCTGGCTGATCACAAAGAACCCTCGCCATGCTCTGGCCTCCGGGTTATCGTTGGAACCAACTCAACGGCGCCGGAGAACAACAGCGTTACAAGTAGTGCGTGAGCGCGGGTTTTGTGACGACTGATAATGACTGAGCTTCTCCCCATCCGGCATTGAATCTCCATATGGAAAAAGTCTGCCCCGGTTAGATGGCTTCCATGTATAACAGGGTTTTGTTTGGTGGGACCTGCACTTACTTCATGTTCACCCTGGTGCTGGTCTGTCTTATCCATGAACTCATCTTGGTGCTGAGACCAAAGACATCACAGACGAGGCAGGCTTCAGAAGCCAGCTCCAAAGCAGACGATGGCCCATTTGAATGTAAACACCTTTGAACAACCACAAAGGCTACAGCTGATGCCAAAAGACTTATCTAAAGGATATCTTTGGACCCTCTGGCCAGTTCTAGGATGACTTCCTGCTTGGACAGGAAGTACTGGAATGGGTGGACACTGCAAATGGCCTGAACGAACTTGGCTTGTGTTAGGGAAACCGTTAGAACCACTTAGGAAGCTTGGAAAAACATACGAACTCTGGTCCCACCTCAGGTCAAGTAAATTCCAATACTCAGGAGTGGGACCAGGAAGGGAGAGGGCAAGAAGCAGTATTCTTTAAAGCGCTCCTGACATTTATCAAGTCTAACCAGGGTGGAAAATGCTGCTGTCCTAATAAATTAGCTCCTTTGCTTCTGCCACTGAGCCTGGCCTGCCCAGAGGAGAGGATACCAGACAAGAGGGAAGAAAGGGGAGAAGATCCGCTGCCCGAACCAAGAGCCTCCTTAGGACAGCAGTCTCGTCGGCCGTTTAGAAGACCTTGTTCAGCACAGGGTGGAAAGTGAGTGTGAGGCACAAGCAGATTATGATTACATTAGAGCTGCCTGCCTTCGCTGGGCTTGCGATGCATGGAGGAGTCGACATAGCACACAACCTTCAGACCTCCTTCTGATCCGGAGTTGAAGTCCTTCCCAGAGACCGCCTTTCAGCCAAACAGGAGACAGGTCCCCAAAGAAAGAGTAACACCTGACAAAGACGTATTCCTTCGAATGACAACGAATTAATACGATTATCACAAGCACACATTTGCCCCCCCCCAAAAAAAAGCGCAAAGATGAGAATGTAGCACAGTAGAAAATCCAGACCCAAGGAAACAGGGTGCCTCAGGTGGAAATGGGGAGAGCGTCTGACACATCTTGGGAGCTGCAAGCGATGCCAGGGCAAGCTCCTTGCGTACCCATGACTGGATGGGAAACTAATTTGCCCTGCCATCGTTTCATTTACATCCCAATAACTGTTTTTAATGTTTAACTAACGCTCAATAAATCATGGCAGAACCATAGAGGCATAGCTTATAGTGTGGCCATTTTTACCAAGACGCCCAGGCTGAGATGAAGATGGACAGGGAGGAGGACTCACCGTGAGATGAACGAGATTGGGACACAGGGCACAGGGACATAAACTGTGATTCATCAACTCCACCGTAGAGGGTGTTTGCTGGGGAATACCAGGAAGTAGATGGCTGAAGTGCCCTCACCGTCACAGCATGGGTTCTGATTCATATGGATTCATATCCATTCTGGAGCTGTCAACCTGTACAGAAGCAGAGACCCTGGCCTTTTTCGCCAGTCCAGTGCGCACCCTGACAGTGCCACCAGGGCTCCTTGACTTAAGGATGCTGTCATCGTTCTCACTGTTGTTGCTCAGTGTCTTTGCATCAGGGCCGACTCGTAGCCCTCTTAGGTGCTACAGAAGGAAACCCTGCCCGGCCCATATAAAACTCACTGCCATCGAGTCGATGCCCTCACAGCCACCCTACAGGTCAGGGTAGAAGTGTCCCTGTGCGTTTCCCAGACGGTCGATCGTCACAGGCAGAGACAGTCCCAACATTCTCCTGCGGAGAAACTGGTGGTTTCAAACTGCTGCCCTTGTAGTTAAGCCGTCCAACGCATCCCCACCCCTCCATCAGGCACCCACCTCAGTCCATAGAGCAGGCTCAAAGAATGTTTTGAAATGGGTTGTGAGAGCACTTGCACACCACCGCCTTGGGTGATGGAACTGTGGGGTGGTTTGTCGGTATGAACTCCCAATAAAATGACTTTGGAAAAAATTATACAAGGATGGCAAACTAGGCCGATGTCACATATGCTGTCAGGAAACCCTGGTTAGCACCGAATATTATCACGATCAGAGGCCTCCCAAAGGTTGGATGTTTGAGTCCACTCCGGAATGCCTTGGAGAAAAGCCTGACAATTGACTTTAGAATTAGCGGCCACTGGAAACTACAGATTTGACACACGTGGTTTCCACGAGTCTAACTCAACTCTATGACAACTGGTGCTTGGTGGGACCTGGAGTAAAGATGGACAGTGTCTGCCAGCGATCTGACAGCGTGTTGGAGAAGCCTAGAAGCAGGAAGACTAGATAAAATATGGTTACAACCATCCCAAGAAAAAGAAAGAAAAGCTGAGCCCTGGTGGCGTAGTGGTTGTGCGCCCACTGGGATGGAGTTTCGATTCCAGCTCCACGGAGCAAAGGCTGGGCCTCCTACTCCCACCACCTGAGGGCAGTGATGCCCCCCCCAAAAAAAAAAAAAACAGAAAAAGAAAGAAAAATGGTGAATTCTAGAAATAGGCTTACAATCCTCTTGTGCTTTGTTTTTAAATTCCGGGTTTTTTCAGACTATAATGTGCATTATAAAATTTGAAAAGTCACAAGAAATTAAACAGGAGCAAATGAGTTGCGTGGAGAACTGTTCTAGACACGAAGAACCACGGTTAACTCTTGACATAGCCTCGCTTCTAAGGTGTTCCTATGTAGCTGTGATCTCACTGTCTATAATTAATTTTGCATCCCACCTTTTATCATATGCAGTAAGCACCCCCCCCCCCATGCTTTAAAGCTTTAAAGACTGATTTTGCAGCTTTAGGACAGTCTGTGGATGGACTGTCACTTATAGAACAACAGCTTTCAAGTTGTTTCCCGTGCTCTTCCTGCTAAGATAGAATTATAAAGAAAAAAAAATCTCTATGCATCCATCTGTATCTATATTGTTTCCAAGCAGCATGGTACTAGACCTGCCATGACTGGATAGAAATTTTAAAAGTTTAGTTCTTGCTGTTTATTAAGAAGAAGCTGAGGGGCACTGGGACCGCCAACCAAAAGGCCAGAGGTTAGGACCTGTCGGTTGCTCAGAGGAAGCAAGATGAGGCCGGTGCTGTAGGTCAAAAGATGACAGCCTGGAAAACCCCAGGGGACAGTTGGTCTCTGTCTGGAGTCAGAAGCCACTCCACAGCACGGGGCATGCTCCGGGGCTTATTGTGAAAGCACGTTCCAAAAAGGACCGAATCAACTGGCAACCTGGCCAGCAGAGTGAGAGCGAAGCCGGCCCCTCTCCACTTAGACCTCTGCCAAGTTGAGGGCGTGAAAAGGCAAGTAGAAGGTGCATTTCGTCCGGGGTGCTGCGTCACGTTGAACTTGTGATGTGCTGACCATCCCACGTGCTTTCCACTTGGGTTTCTCCATGTTTGACGTCCTCGGGGATTTTCCTTTCTCATCATAGAAATCATAGGATGGAAGAAATGTTGAGACATCACCATCTAATAAGGATGGAGAAGAGAGCCAGTTCCAAACTGGCAAACAGAAAACAAAGAGAAAAGAGAAACTGTAGGAAAAAATTAAAAGTAAATTAGCAATCTAGGGAAAAAATCTCAACAGAGATACCAAAAAAAGAGAGTAATTTTCATGATATAGACTGAGCTTATGCCGATCAATGAAAAGCCAATAACATAATAGAAAAATGGGCAAAGGATACAAATAAGCAATTCTAGAAGAGGAATATAAGTGAATTTTAGGCATATGAAAAATGTCTAACCTCACAAAAAATGAGATTATGTTTTTAAGCTAAAAATATTGGTAAACACACAAAGTTTAATAATGTGTTTGATTAAAGAGGATATTGGAAAATAAGCACTTATGCATTGTTGATAAGACTTACTTAGAGGATCACTTTGGAGAATAATTGGACAATAGCTGGTAATATGGGAAATAGACATATCCTTCAGCCCAATAATTCCACATCTAGGAATTTATCCTACAGATAAGTAGAAAATATGTGAGTGAATATATAGCCCAGATCTTCATTATAAATTTGTTGAGAGGGGCACAATATTGGAAATGGTCTAGTAGATACTAATAGAATAATTAACTAATGTGTAGTATATCTTTACATTTTAGCAGTATACAGTCATTAATAAGAACACATTGGGGGCTGAGCCCCGGTGGCATAAATGGTTGAGTGTGGGACGGCAGCCCGCGGGCTTGGCGGTTCAAATCCAGCGGCGGCTCTCAGGAGCAGCACTGGGTAGTGACCACAACCCCCAGAGGCAGTGATGCCCCCCCCCCAAAAAAAAGAACACATTGGTTTTGTAGATACTGATATAGTTGTGTGATAAAGAGCCAAGATAGACTGCTGTGTGAAAAGCAAGGTGCAGAGTTTATCACCATGAGCGTGAAAGGAATTGAGAAGGGGAGGGCAAAAGAAAAAAAAGAATGGACAAAAAGATGCACACATACACCTTTTTGTGTGCATTGGCTTACTTTGGATCAAAACATAAGAAGCTGATGATAGTTGTTGCCAAGAGATTTTTCATTCTACCTTTTGAATTTTGCAGTATAGATTAATTTTTCGCTATCTTAAATCAGGTGTCTTATCTGGAAAGGAAGGAGCCCTCTTGGTGCCATGATTATGAGCATCTATAAGCTGAAAGGTTGGCACTTTGAGTCTACCCAGTGACTACATGGGAAGAAGCCATGGTGATCTGCTTCCATGAAGAGTACAACCTACCATTCTGTGATGTTCACCCTCCCCGTATAATCCCTGAAGACAAAATGTGTGCATAAGCAAATGTGGTGAAAAAGGTAGATGGTTCCCGGCTATCAAAAGATATTGCATCTGGAGTCTTAAAGGCTTGAAGTTAAACAAGCGACCATCTAACAGAAAAGCAACAAGGCCACATGGAAGAAGCACATCAGCCTGTGCGATCATGTGGTGTTGTGGGATCAGGTCACAGGCATCAGAACAAAACAAACATGTTTAGAATGAGGGGGGTTGGAGCAGAGACCCAAAACCCATCTGTAGAGAAAGGGACATCTCTTCACAGAAGGGCCACAGAAAAGGATGAGTCAGTCAGGGTGAAATATAATACTGATGAAACACACACTGTTTCTCTGGTTCCTGGAGGCTTCCTCACCCCCCAATATCATGACCCAAATCCTGCCTTTCATGAAGCCTAGGCATGTACTCAGGTACAGAGCAGAGCTCAGGACATATGGAATTCAGATCAGATAAATCCCTCAGGAATCGAAAGGGGAGCAGCGATACCACGGGTAGGGGAAAGGTGAGAAGAGGAGGGAGGAAGAAATCACAGGAAAAGGGAAATGGTGATTGGTGTAAGATAGGAAATGAATAATAATTTGTAATTTATCAAGGGATGACGAGGGTGGGCGGGGAAAAGAGGAGCTGAGCCAAGGGCTCAGACAGAAAGTACCTGTTTAGAAACTAGTGATGGTTGGCGATCTCAATCACTGAGGAAATGCATTGACCTGTGGACCTGGACGTCCAAAGATATATCATCAGGCCAGCCTCTCTTCTCGATTCCTTCTTCCTCTGTTCCCTCCCACTTCCACCTTTCTCTGCTAGCCTCATTCACGTGCACACTATCTTTCCACATATAGCAAATGATAGGGCTTCTGGCAACTCCCGGGCATACAACTACCAATAAGTTGCTCACAGTTCCCAATTGTTCCAGTTAAAATGAAAGGACTAATTGATAGGCCAAAATGGGTCGAATAGCCATCTATGAGCTGATCATTATGCCAAACACTGAGAAGCCAGGCAAGGATCAATCCTTTGCCCCAAAGGGGAAGTTAACTCCATTTTAGTCAGATGGACCAAGAGTAAGAAAGAGAGGTTCCCCTTAAAAATCCACGTGCTGGGACTGAGCCCCTGTGGTGTAGTGGTTGTGTGCGGGACTCCAGCCCACAGAGTTGGAGGTTCAAATCCAGCAGCAGCTCTCCAGGAGCAAGGCTGGGCTTCCTACTGCCACCAGGGCAGTGATGCCCCCCCCCCAAAAAAAATCCACATGCTGTTTTCAAAAGCAAGAATATTGAACAGGTAAAAACAATATTACCCCATTATAAGTTACAATGGACAGATCAAATAACGTTGGTTCTATTCTTGGTGGGCATCACTGCGATTCTATTCTTTAAGAATAAAAATTAGGAGGGGGCATTTAAAAAAATCATTTCATGGTACAGATAGGATCTGGAAACACAGTTAATCCAGGAGAGATGATCCCTTCTGGATCAGTTGTACAAGCCCACAATAAAATGTTTTTTAAAAATCATTTTATTGGGAGCTCAAACCAGCTCTTAGCATGATCCATCTATCCATCCATCCACTGTATCAAGCACTTTTGTACATATGTTGTCATCATCATTCTCAAAACATTTGTTTTCTACTTGAGCCCTTGGTATCAGCTCATTCCCCCCTCTTCCCTCCCCTTCCTTCCTCATGATCCTTGATAATTTATAAATTATTTTTCCATGTCTTACACTGACCAATCTCTCTTTACCCACTTTCTTGTTGTCCATCCCCCTAGGAGGGGGGTTAGAATGTTGATCGTTGTGATTGGTTTTCCCTTCCTCCCCCCACCTTCCCCTGACCCTCCTGGTATTGCTACACTCATTATAGGCCCTGGGGGGTTTTATCTGTCCTGGATTCTCTGTGTTTCCAGCTCTTATCTGTACCAGTGTACATGCTCTGGTTAGCCAGATTTGCACATTAGAACTGAAGTCATGATAGTTAGGGATGGCGGGTGTGAAGCATTAAAGGATTAGAGGAAAGTTGTAGTTTTACTGGTGCTATACTGTACCCTGACTGGTTCGTCTCTTCCGTGTGATCCTTCAGTAAAGGGATGTCCAATTGTCTACAGACAGGCTGTAGGTCTCCTTTCCTCACTTCCCATGATTCACAGTGAAATGGTATTTTGTTCTGGGTCTTTGACACCTGATATCCCATAGACACCTCATGATCACACAGACTGATATGCTTCTTCTATGTGGGCTTTGTTACATCTCAGCTACATGAAGCTCCAAGCCTTTAAGATTCCAGATGGTATATCTTTTAATAGCTATAACTTTTAATCAACTTTCTTCACCACCTTCTTTTAAAAGAAAAGAAAAACATGGAACCCTAGAGGGCAAAGTAGAACTGCCCCTTCAGTTTCCCAGGCTGTAAGTCTTTGTGAGAGCAGAAATTCTCACCTTCATGAAACTGCTGGTGGTTTCAAACTGCTGATCTCATGGTTAACAGCCTAACATGCAATCCACTACACTACCAGCGAACCTTGCAGATGTCTGCACGCTATCCTGGATGATAAGCTCATGTACTAAAGCTTTTCATTGCCGGGGCCACTGACTTTTTTTTTTCTGAAAAGAAAGCAGTTGGCCAAATAAGTTGGGAGTCTGTGTTTTAGAGGGTGAAGAAAGTTAGATGATAGAGAAAAGAAGGGAGACCGTGATGGAAGCAAGCTTTGGGAGAAATGGAAAGAGAGGAGGCTCTGCTCAAAATGTGAGTGATAGAGGATAACGGAACAGCTAGGAGGAATTTTGGTGACCATCTAACTCAACTCTTTCTTTCTTTCTTGTAGAAAGTTGCAAACATGCAAGTTAAGATCACTAACAGGGCCATTCAAACTCTACTTAGACACATTCATTAAAATAGTAGTTCAAGGTTCTGGAAAACACCTCCCCCACACACACACACATTTTGGAAATTATGTAATTGAATTGCCATACAGATTTGGTTCTTTAAATCTGCATCTTATTGAGCTAAAACCTAGTTCTCAGCTTTTGGGATTAACAAACCATAAAGCTACTCCTTCCATTAGACAATCCTTTAAGGGTTAGCAGATGCTTACATTCTTGTTCCAGCTTTTTTTCTCTAAGTCAAGCACAGTTTTTTAAATATATATATATATCACTTTATTAGGGACTTGTACAACTTTTAAAAATTATTTTATTGGGGGAGGGGGTTCATACAATTCTTATAACAGTCCAAACATCAATTGTATCAAGCACATTTGTACATATGTTGCCATCATCATTTTTTAAACATTTTCTTTCTACTTAAGCCCTTGCTCTCTGCTCCTCCTTGTTCCCTCTCTCCCCCACAAGCACAGTTTTTTTGATGACATATCAGGCTTCTGAGTTTTCTTTAAGATCATTTATCTCTCTCTGGACCCATCCTGGTTTATACATATCTCTCTTAAAACATGGTGGCCTACTTACTGCAAAATCCATTGTAATCATTGCCACCCTCTGTCCAGACACAATACTTTGTTGATATAATTTAAGATTTTATTGGCTTTCTAACAGCAATGAATCATAACCCACTCATGTTGAGCTTGTGACCAACAGAAATCCCCTTTTTTCCCTCACAAATGGCTGCCAAGGAAGGCCTTTTTGCATTTGTGCAACTGTTTTTTTAATTTTATTTTTGCGCCAAGAGAATGTGGCTTCCTAGTTTTAAACAGCAAAAAAAAAAAAACCTCTTTGGGTTGCTTCTTTCAGACTTCATCAAGTGACTTGCATTGCCAAAGTGTGACCCTTATTACTTTATAATAAAACAAATCATTTTATTGGGGGCTCTTGTAACAATCCATCCGTCCATTGTATCAAGCACATATGTACACATGTTGCCATCATGTTTCCAAAAGATTTTTTTTTCCACTTGAGCCCTGGGTATCAGCTTCTCTCTTTTTTTTTTTTTTGGGGGGGGGGACATCACTGCTCTCCGGTGGTGGGAGTAGGAGGCCCAGCCCCACTGCTGGAATTGAACCTCCGTCCCAGTGGGCTGCAGTCCGCTCACAACCACGACGCCACAGGGGCTCAGCCCTCGCTCCTCTTTTTACCCTCCTTCTCTCACACTCCCACCCTCATGACCCCTTGATGAATTATTATTATTTTCATATCTTATGCCGATTGCTGTCTCCCTTCACTCTCATTTCTGTTGTTCATCCCCCTCAACTTTTATAATCAATCAGGTGGTATAAAGACTATTGATCTTAATTAATGGATCAACATTCCATGATTCAATTAACCCATTGGTCTTGTGGCTTCTACACTGACCAGAGCTCATGCCTGATTCCTGAATAATCTGGTTTCTAATGTTTGGTCATTCCCTGGTCACATGTTGCACCTCTCATAAGTGGTGACCTTTCTAACTCATAGTGTGTGTATATCAACTTTGACCAGTGGCTGATATTAGGTCAGTCACTGTCAACCTTTGTTCCTGTTCTCCATTTGTGCCAGCTGTTCAGAGTGAATGTACCCTCTGGGGCCTGGAAGCAGTTCCAGCCTCTCCCATGAACAGTTAGAAGGAGAGTAGTCAGATGAGCACCAGAAGTATTTAGAGTTAGGCACGAATGGACGTGCTTTAAAACAGAATGATTAGAATTTCAATGAATTCTTAGGGATTGAATTATGTCCTCCAGAAATATGTATCAACTTGGCTAGGCCAAGATTCTCAGTCTTATGTAATTATCCTCTGTGTTGAGATCTGTTGCAATTAACCCTCTGTGTTGTAAATCCTAGCCTTTAAGATATTAACAAGGCAGGATTTGTGATAGTTATATGAATAGGGCAAGAAGCAATCTACACAATTATATTGAATCATGAGTTGTTCTCTCTCGAGATAAAAAAGATGAAAGAAGTGACCAGAGGTTAGTGGGCTCTCAATTCCACCAATACAGGAAAGCCTAGAACAGAACATGTCCTTTGAACCCAGGGTCCCTGTGCCACCAGACTCCTAGATCCAGGGAAAAATTGATGACCAGGGCCTACCTTCAGGGCCAATAAGGAAAAACCCTTCACCTAGAGCTAGCATTCTGACTTCACACTTTAAGGTCCCTAAACCTTGAGAGAATAAATCTCTGTTTGTCAAAGCCATCCACTTGTGGTATATCTGTTTTGACAACACCATGTATAAATAAGAAACTCATTATCAACATGTAGCCAAATTCTATGATGAATCTTCAACCCAAGTCCGATTCCTAGATCCCACCCTAGGTCCTTTTAGGACACAGGAGCTCTGTGCTACTCTTGGTTGACAAGAGAAACAAACCCAAAGACACTCATATGTGTATAAGAAAGTGTTTTATATCAAAGGGTAATTATATAATAAGAAAATATCCTGGCATCGTTCAGATCAAGGCCAATATTAGCACCTATGTCTGATACCAGTTTGTAAATACCTCTTCAGATTCACACAGCACATGCAATGGATGCCAAATGCAGGAAGATCACAGACCTGTGGGTGGAAAGGTTTGTGGATTCAGTAGTAGTGGAAGCATCTCAGCACTGGCATGGGTCTCCACATGGTTCCTCCAGCTCCAAGACTCTGGCTCCATCAGCATGGCTCCATGTGTCTGGTCAGCCAGAAGGCAAAGCAGAGTGTGTATGTCCTACCTCCAGGGAGGAAAACAGGAGTTTCAACATCCTCAGGAGAAGGTTATGCGCACACAAAGGCCTCATTGGCTATGGCCTGATTGACAGGCTAGACTCCACCTCTTTGACAGGAGACTATGTAACTTCCACAAGCTCTTTCTACTCCAGGTTGGTCATATGGGGTTCTGATTTCCTATGACCACCCCCACCACTATCTGGTTCATAGGAGACTCTTCACGTGACTCTAAACCTGATCCCCCAATTTGGAAAAATCTCTCTGATCTAAGACTTGAACTCCAGTTGACATCTTAAAATAGCCATAGCTAGGAAAATTTCTCCCCATTATCATAGACACCTTAGATCAGCGGTTCTTAACCTGTGGGTTGCAACCCCTTTTGGGGTTGAACGACCCTTTCAAAGAGGTCTTTTGCACATTTGTCCATGTAATAGAAAGAAATTTAACACAAAGAAAAATCGTTTTTGCTTGACTGCTTTTTCTGTGGGCATTAGTCATTGATCCAAGTAAAAGGGAACCCTAGACATCCATAATGAGGGGTATATATTTTTAATCTTCATCAGTGAGTACTTCAAAACCTCTCCATTTTTAGCAAGCAGGGTTGTATGTCTGCCTAAGACAGGCTCTTAATGACTCTTCCTCCAATCCCGATACTGTGTTCTTCTTCATATTGTCCAGCTTCTTGGATTATTTGCAGAGTATAGAGGATGAATAAGTATGATGAGAGGATACAACCCTGAAACATACATACCTTCCTGACTTAAGACCATGTAATATCTCACTCCTGGCATGACAACCTTTAAGGGACCCTGGTGGCACTGTCGGATAAGCATTCAACTGCTAAAGGCTTAGTGGTTGAAACCCACCAGCAAGACAAGGCTGGGGCTATCTGCTGCCATAAAGATTGACAGTTTGGGAAACCCTCTAAAGAGTCACTGTGAGTCCGAATCGACTAGACGACCATGGGTTTGGGGCTACTATCCCCTTGTACTTTAGTCTATATGCAGATTCCAAATGAGCACAATTAAGCATTCTGAAACGTTCATGCTTCAAGATGCTATCCATAACTTGTTATGTTCCAAACAGTCACCTGCCTTGTCACAATGATATTCTTCATTCAACATCTTCTTTTGAATACAGCTCAAATTTCTGACAGTTTCCTGTCCATGTATTGCTGCCACCATTTTGAAAGTTTCTATCCAACTGTTGTCGACCCTCTCAAGCAGAGTAGAACTTTCCCCCAGGGTTTCCAAGGTCATCATCTTGAAGGAAGCAGACTGCTACATAGTTCTCCCATGGTGGGTTTCAACTGCCCGCTTTTTTAGTAAGCAGCTGTGTTAGTCTGAGTCGATTAGAGAAACAAATTCAGAGGTACTCAGATGTTTTATTGAAAAGAACAATTGTATATTGAGAAAACATCCCAGCCCAGTCCAAATCAAGTCCATATGTCCCATATTAGCCCATATGTCTGATACCAATCTATAAATTGCTCTTCAGACTCTTGCCACATATGCAATGATGTTGAATGCAGGAAGATCACAGGTCAGTGGGTAGAAAATCTTGTGGACCCACAAGATCCTGTGGCAGTAGTAGCAGCTCAGCACTGGCGTGGGTCTCCACATGAGTCCTCCAGCTTCAGGGCTCTGGCTGCATTAGCATAGATCTATAGACTCCTGTCATTAATGTCTCACAGTGAGCGTCCCCACCTCCAGGGATCTATTTATCTCCTTACTGCCTCCAAATGAGGTCATCAAGCTATGAACTGATTAACAGGCTAAACCCCACCCCTTCACTCTTTATCCTCTCATATTGACACCAGATTATGTAATTACCACAGCAGTCACTTAACTACGGCATCACCACAGGGGAAGCCAACCAACTATCAAAGCAATTCTATCTCAGAGCGACGTTACATATTGCTATAAGAGTGAAAATATTTATGAGTGTAAACAGTCTCATCAATATTCCTCGGAGAAATGGGTGGGTTTGAACTACCCCTCTTTTGGCTAGCCGCCCATTGCCTAAATTACAGAGCCACTGGAGAGTCACTCAGACAAAAAAAGACGGAAGCCTCCTCCTCCACCTTGCACTTTGAAGTAGATCATCTCTCAAGCATTTGAAGGGCTAGTTTACATCTCAGTTCTCCAACAAGTCTCGACAAGAGCTTTTTTCCCAGATTGTGTCAGTGTTGAGAATAGCTCTGCTGCTAATAAAATCAGGTGCTGGATTCGACACGAGAGGTGGCTGATCCGAGATTAGTTGGCATGCATGTAACAAGTTGAACAGCATTTCCCCGAAGTTTAGATGAAATAAGAACAGAAAAGCCGACAGATAGGGATTGGTATACCCAGCAGAATGGAATAAGAAAGGGATTAAGAGAGCCTGGGCTGCCTAGAAAGGAAATGGAGATCAGCCTGAAAGTGGGGTCAAAGGTGGAGACAAGTGCAACTCAGCTGATAAGATTAGGAAGATCGTGACATTCAAAGTATTTCTGAGAGCTTTAGATAAGGAGCGCCTTAGAAACGTCACTGATAGATTAGCCTTTGTGACCGGTTAAGCATCTAACTAGGATTTTGGTTTGCTGTGGTAGCCTAATTTGTTAAGTAATTTTTTTAAAGAGGGAATACCCTCCCAGGGGGACAGACAAAATGACTTAAAAAATAAAAAAAAGAGGGATATCTAGGGCATGATTAATGTATGCTATGGCTATTGAAATTAAGACATCTGTCAATCATATTTTAAAGTTCTTTCTTTTCTTCCTTTGTCGATCATGTAATTAACAAACTGGGTTACCGCAGAAAACAAAACCAGGCACAGCTCATGAACCCACATATTTAGAGTAAAAGTTTGAGTTTGACTATTAGCCTGTGTTCTTGGCACAGATCTTTTCTGTGTGTGTGTGGTGGGGGGGGGGGCATCACTGCTACCTCGTGGGAGTAGGAGGCCCAGCCTTGCTCCTGGAGAGCTGCTGCTGGATATGAACCGCCGAGCCTGTGGGCCGCAGTCCTGCACTCAACCACTACACCACCGGGGCTCAGCCCAACAGATCTTTTTTTAAAGCCGAGATTTTCAGCACATTTAAAAAAATCGTTTTTTATGGGGTGCTCATACACTCTTACACAATCCATACATACATTGTGTCAAGCACATTTGTACATTTGTTGCCATCATCATTCTCAAAACATTTTTTTTTACTTGAGCCCTTGGTATCAGCTCCTCATTTTTAACCCACCCTCCCCGCCCTCCCTCCCTCATGATCCCTTGATAATTTATAAATTATTATTATTTTGTCATGTCTTATGCTGTCTGATGTCTCCTTTCACCCACTTTTCTATTGTCCGTCTCCCAGGGAGGGAGTTTATGAAGATCCTTGTAATTGGTTCCCCCTTTCTACCCCACTTTTTCTCTATTCTTCCAATATTGCCACTCTCCCCACTGGTCCTGAGGGGTTCAAATATCCCAGATTCCCTGTGTTTTCAGTTCCTACCTGTACCAGTGTACATCCTCTGGTCTAGCTGTATTTGTCAGATAGAACTGGAATCATGATAGTGAAGAAGAGGAAGCATTTAAGAACTAGAGGGAAGCCATATGTTTCATTGGTGCTACACCACACACTGGCTCATCTCCTCCCCACGATCCTTCTTTAAGGGGATGTCCAGTTGCCTACAGATGGGATTTGGGTCCCCAGTTCACATTCCCCCTCATTCACACTGATGTGATTTTCTTTTTGTTCTTTGTTGCCTGATATCTGATTCCATTGACACCTCATGATCACACAGGCTGGTGTGCTTCTTCCATGTGGACTTTGCTGCTTCTCATCTAGATGGTTGTTTGTTTATGTTCAAGCCTTTAAGATTACAGATGCTATATCTTTTTATAGCTGGGCACCACAGCTTTCTTCACCATATTTGCTTATGCACGTACCCTGTCTTCAGCTATCCTATGGAGAAAGGAGTATCATGGAATGCCAATTTAACAGAATAAAGTGTTCTTGTGTTGAGGGAGCACTTGAGTAGAGACCCAATATCCATCTGCTACCTGAATACTAAACCGATAAATATAGGCACATAGATCTATTTCTCCATCATTATATATAAATATATTTACATATGTACATGTTTGTATTTAGACCTCTATAAATGCCCTTTGTCTCCTAGTTCTTGCCTCTATTTCCTTTTACTTTCTCCTTGTCCCACTATCATGCTCAGCCTTCATTTGGATTTCAGTAATTCCTCTCTGTTACTTTTCCCTTGATGAAGCCCTACCAGGCCCCCTACACTCTCCTCACCACTGATTTTGGATTCTGTTCCCTTGTCCCTGGGTTTGTTAACACCATTTCCTTTCCAGCACCTCCCCCTCCCCCATACCCCCCAGAACCATTGGTCCCATTGTTTTCTCCTCCAGATTGTTTATCCCACCTAACTTATCTAGGCAGACCTGCAGAGATAATGATATGCACAAAAACAAGACAGAAAAAAAACAAAGCAACAAAATAAAACAACAGCAACAACAAAACTAATGGCAAAAAAAAAAAAAGAAAAAGAAAAAGAAAAACCTCTAAATAGTTCCAAGTTTGTTTGTTGGCCATTAGAAGTGTTTTCGGGTTAAGTTTGATGGGGTGCCACGCCGTGGCCCCAAAGTCTACTTTTGGTATTCCCACAGAACTTCCATGCTCTGCACCCCTGGTTGTTCTGTTACACATCCTTAGTGTTTTGCCTTGGTGTGGTGGGATCAGATTGGGCACAATTCCCACACTGTGTCTCCAGGGCTTTCCTCTGTAGAGCTATGAGTAAGTGAAGGATGTTGTGTTTCATAGTGGGGACAGTCATGTGGTCCTTTCTGTGCACTGACTGCTCTGAGCAGGGATATGGTCCTCAAGGCTTGGTGGACCAGCATGTGCTCCACTCTCTCTTCCTCCCCCTTCATTTGTTCCCATGTGCTCTGATCAGACATGTCTCTCTCCCTGAGCTATAGCTTCAGTGCTGTCTTTCTGAGGGCAGGGGTGGCTGTCCATGTAGTTGGTATTGGGGCCATTCACTCAAGCCTCTCTTCTGGTTCCCTGCTTCATGCTGGTATGCTGCTTTCACATGTTGGAGCACCAAGTTGAAGTCTGGTCCCTCTTTCTCAGTGGAGATAAAAATAATACCTTCCCTTTGGGTGTGTTAATGCCCTGTTCCCTCATTACCATTTCTTTTTCCCCCACCCTCCTTTCTCGTTGGCTACCAGATGTATCCCTAGATTTGGTCTGGCCCCTGCCATGCTACATGGACCTCACCCCAGGAATGTTTGTATACAGTACCTTTTTTCCCTATGCCACCTTTGCATTTTTTTTTAAGCTTACCTCAGTGGACTCATGTTGTACTTGTCCTTTTGTGCTTGGCTTACTTTGTTTAGCATAATTTCCTCCAGTTTTTCCCATGTGGTGATGGGCTTCATACATTCATCACTACTTTTTAGCAATGTACAGTACTCCATTGTACGTATGTACCACAGTTTTTTAATCCATTTGTCAGTTGATGGAAATTTGGGTTGTTTTCATCTTCTTGTAATTGTGAACTGTGCTGCTATGAACATTGGAGCACAGATATCTGGTCGTGGTTTGTTGCTTGCCTCTTCTGGGTATGTGCCCAGTAGGGGGATTGCTGGGTCGTAGGTTAGCTCAATTTCCATCTGTTTTAGATATAATCAAATTGATATCCATAGTGGCTGTACGTGTGGACAAGATAGGAATGTGAATTTTTTTGCATTTGGGTGAAAAACTCTGAAAATAGCTACCAGGTCAACTCGTCCAATTGTGCTGTTCAGATCTGTAGCCTTCTTGTTAAATTTCTTTCCCTGTGATCTGTCTCTTTAAGACAGTGTTGTATTAAAGTCACCAACTATAATTGTTGAGTCTCTGGTTTCTTTTTTCATCTTTTGGAGTGTTTGATTTGCGAATTTTGTGGGTCTCATTGTGCACACATTTATTTATTATGCTGACTTGGCTACTGTTCAAGGCCTACTGTTCAGCACTATATATGGCCCTCTATGGCTTGTACATTGAAATCAATTTTTCAGAGATTAAGATCGCCACCCCTCCTTTTTTTTGCATTGCCATTTGCTTGCTATATTTTTATCCAGCCTTTAATTCTCAACCTGTTTTTGTCTGCAAACTTGAGGTTTGTCTCCTGTAGGTAGCAGATAGATGGATTATGTTTTCTCAGCCAATCTGTTAGCCTCTGCCTTTTAATGCTCGAGTTCAGTCCATTGATATTCTCTGCTATTACATTCATCTCTGGACTCTGTGATGTCATCTTGTACCTTTCATATTGAGTGTTTTCCTACCTACCTATCTTAGCAGTTTGTGATGTGTGTATGTGTGTGTTTCATTCTTGCCTTGTTTCTACTATTGAGCTAATGCTATGTTGGGGTTTGTTTTCTCTTTGTCATCCTCTGGGTGGAGTAGTTCTATGTGATGTTCTCTTATTTGCACTTGGTAAGTGTTGATCTTCTGGCCATACTGGGTTGGCAAGGATCTTTTGTAGGACTGGGTTTCTTTTTGTGTATTCTTCTAACTTTTCCTTGTCTGAGAAGACTCTTACTTCTCCATCTAGCTTAATAGATCATTTAGCCAGATATAGTATTCTTGGGTTTGCGTTATTGTCCTTCAATTTTTGGATTATGTTACTGTACTCCCACCTCTTCTTCATCGTGTCCACTGTTAGGTCTGAACATATTCTTATTTGGGTACCTTTATAAGGGCCTTTTTTTTTTCCTAGCTGCTCTTATGATTTTTTCTTTTCCTCATAGTTAGATAATTTAACTATCGTGTGTCTTGGTGACTTCTTCTTGGGTGTTCTTTCAGTCTCCTGAATGGTTGCCTGATTTTCATTTATTAAGCTGGGAAAGTTTTCATCTAAGGATTCCCTCACTATTTTCACTGTTAACTTCTTTGTTGTGTATTGCTCTGGTAGTCCAATTATTCTAATATTGTTCCTCTCCATTGCATCAGACATGACTTTCAGGTTTTGTTCAGCTTCTCTGATTCCCTTATTTGACTACTTGTCCCATTTGTTGAAGTCTGCCTGTTTATCCTCTAAGTCACTAGTGCGATTCTCTGCTGCCTCAAGTCTATTGACTTAGTCGATTAATTTGCTACTGAATTTTATTTCATCCTTTAGATCTTATATATCCCTTGGTGCAGTGTCTTTATCTCCTCTATCATTTTGTCCTCTTTCTGTACTGCTTCCATTATATCCTGAATGACTCCAAGCAACATTCTGAAGATTTTTTTTTTCTGTGGCAGGTCAACGTCTGCGTCTTCTATGCACGTTGTTACTTTCATTACCTCCTCCGGCATTGTCTTCTGTTTCTCTTGCTTTTTCGTTGAGGCTGTTGGGGTTGGTTGCTGTTTACATGTTGTTTTAGAGGATCCGGTGCCATCTTCCAGAGTCAAAGAATGCTGGGCTGTCCCTTGGGGGACTCGTATGAGTTGCACTGTTTTTTATTTTGTGTTGTTTGGGGTTTATTTTTGAAAACTCCCAGTATGAATTTCAACAAATTAACTCAGAGTCCTAAGTCTCCTCTTCTAGCCCTAACTATGTTAGTTCACACATGAAATATTGTGTGTATCATCGCTTGACTTTTTTTTCTTTTAATTTTACACAGATAATTCAATGAACCACTTTGGGTTCTGACCACACTTACTAGGAAACAGCTGTTTACAAATGCCTTCCCTAACATATCTGTTGTGGGATTCCCCTGGCACAGGAGATGGAATTTTTCCCTCACATTGGAACCACACTAGAAGCTGAATTGTTTTTGGTAACTGCCAATGCAGCTTCCTGGCTAGCATGCATGAAGCAAAAGTGATAATTCCATTGAACAAAAGGGATGATAGAGAAGAGCAGTGAAAGATAGCTCACCCACACAGCCAGGCTGCCCAGCTCTAAGGTGGCTTAGTTTGTATTTGGCCACCTCTCCTCGCTATTTTTCTCCTGCTTAAATGCCTCCTGACTTTTTGTGGTTTCAGGGTGGAACTCCACCCACAATATTAAAAGAGAACACAATTTGAAAAGAAAATGTAAAATATAAAGATAAAACTTCCAATAGGGTATTATAGGGAGGCATCATTTGTTTTCTTTCTTCCTTAGAATTTTCTCTGTGTGATGTACTAGATCTTCAAATGAAAGCCACCAAAGCCAGTATCCACCCTTCTTTAAATAAATAGGTGTGATAGGAGCTAATGTCCATTGACCTATTACTAAGTGCCAGGAAATGGGATCAGCATTATTTCATTTAATCCTCACTGAGAAAACATTGTGAAGGAGGTGCTTTTTAGAGCCCTCCATTTAAAGAGGAGGAAGGACACCTAAAAGAATCATAGTGTATGCATTCACCTCTATGGGATTGATTATGTTAGACCTCTTACAGGAAAGGCTCTGAGAATCCCAGTGCACACATGTCTTTTGTTCACCTTGTGAGTACTGAGCTCAGAGCAGGGCAGAGGGGAAACACAAAAGAGGAAATAAACCCTTTGACTTTTTAAAAGTAATTCTGCTTCTCAGTATATGAACCCACCAACACTGCCAGTCAGTTGAGTCCATCCTATATAGGATTTCCAGATCTGCAAAGCTTTACAGGAGCAGCTAGCCTCATCTTCCTCTCCAAAAAAGTGTATGGTGGGCTTGAACTGCTGACATTTAGGTTAGCAGCCCAATGTGTAATCAGCTAGCCCAATAGGGCTCCTCCCTCTTAAATAAACTACTGTTAGAATGTATTCCAAAATATCTTGATTATGATGGATTTCATTATGCAACTTCATGTTGGCTGCAAAGCACAGTGTGAGGGTACATGGCTTTCAGAGACAGCTGGAGAAATAGCTTCATGGAGATTGTTACAGATCCCAACCTTTTGCCAGAAGCCCCTCCTCTTGGGTCTTCATTATCATCTGGACTGTCCGATAGCCCCATGCCTCTACACTGTCTTCATCTCCAGCAGCATGAGAATTTCATTGTGAACCTAAACACTCACGGATGGAATCTACCTAGGCTATTCAATTCTAGCAGTGAATGTTCTCTCTTATATTGGGGTCCTATCTAAAGCTGTGTCCTCTTGAATCAATTAGAATTAATTAGAGATGAGAATTAATCTAATCTCTTGCTTGTTTGCTTTTGTTTGGAATCTTTTCTTCTCGCTAATTGTACCCAAAAAATGCAAAAGCTAGCGCTAGTGACCAAAAAAACCAACTTCACTTCCACTCAGTCAAAGCTGACTCTTAGCAAGCCTGTAAGACAGGGTAGCATCGCTCCTGTGGGGTTCCGACAGAGTTAACTGTGAAGGGAGTGGAAAGTCCTGTCTTCCTCCACAAGAACAGCTAGGAGTTTCAAATTACAGACCTTGGGGATCACAGCCCACTGTCCCACCAGGGCTCTTCAGGATTAGTGAAGTGCTCTGACTTTGTTAAGATATTTTGCAGGTGAGACAAAAGATCTTTGCAAACACTTAAATATGATCTGTCCTGGTTCTCCCACTAGCAGTCAGTACCAGTTTGTTTCAGTGCATGTGTTCATACTTTTAAGGGCCTTACGACAGCAGTGGGCTTTCGGTTTTGAGGCACAATAGGTGAGTGTGAACAGAACATATATAATACATGACCAGACAAAGTAAATTTGAAATTGCTGTGGAAATAGAAACAGGAAATTTCAGCAAGGAGCGAATTGAGTACATAAAACACATCCTGTTTGATCTTACACACGGGCCGGAAGGTGGCCACATACATGGCCTTCTCACAGTCACAGGAAATACTCTCAGCCCCACAATCAGGCATCCCGATGACAAAACGAATGGAGATAATGAACAAAGGAAACACCACAACGCCAGGTGCTCAAACAAAAGACAAAAATGTTTTCCAGATATGGACAGAGACTAAATCTAGCAACAAAGTTTATGGGGCTTTCAGATAAACCCCTTCATGGAAAGCCACAGTATTTATTACGCTGGAGTGAATTCAGTAAGGAAATTGATCTGAGAGGAGGAAGGTGCTGTGGCAAGACGTTGGGGATTGGGTCTGCAGAAAGGGGGAGACTAAGGCAAGACCCAGGGACTAAATCACTGCAACCCAAACCAAAAACCAACCTCACTGCCATCCTGTTGATGCTGACTTATGGTGATGCCATAGGACAGAGGAGACATGCCCCTGAAACTGTGCCTCTTCACAGCCATAGGAAGACCCAAATGTCTCCAGTGGAGTTGCTGATGATTGGCCTTAAACTGCTATGCAACGCCAAGGTGACAATACATTTTGTCTGCACCAGGACTCTAGTAACAAGTAAACCCATGGAAGAGGCAGGAAGCAGGACTGTCCTGAGCAAAGTGGTCATGTTGTAATTGATATTGGTAGGTGGCATCCCATTGGTTCTTACAGCACCCCTGCGTGCAACAGAACATGAAATGACTTGGTCCTGTGTGTCCTCATGATTGTTTTCGTGTTCGAAACCATGGTGTAAGCCACTGTGTCAATCCATCTTATCAAAGGCCTTTCCTCTTTTTTTTTTCAGCTGCTCCTCCGCTTTATCAAGCATGCTAGAAGACTGGTCTCTCCTGATAATAAAGCCCAATGTTTGTGAGACTGTCTTGCCCTCCCCCGCCTCTCAGGAGCATTCTGGCTGCACTTCCTCCAAGACATATCTCTTTGTTCCTTTGGCAGTCCATGGTACTTTCGATCTCCTTGGCCGATGCGTCAACATAGGTGAACCTAAGTCAGTCTCACCACCCCCTGGACTTCTGCTCCCAGCACCACATGCCACCGTCACCTAGTGAGCCAAACCCATCTGCTTCACACGGAGCACATTTATCTGACCAATTCTGGTTATGCCGTGTCTCTTGCCCAGGTCACCCACAAGGACTGAGCTTGCTGGGGAGTCAGCTAACTTGGGCAGGTCATGAAGACAGACTTGAGAAGCAGTGGGTAACTGTGGCCTGAGGACTCCATCTCCACAAGAAAAGGATTTGGGCAGACATCCGTTGAAGAGAATGGCAGGAAAGGGAGTGGGTTCCATGAGGAAGAACAAGCCTCTCCTGGCACTGTAGGGAAGACAAAATGAGAGACTTAGAGGAAGAAACCTGCTTGATGTGGGGACAGAATACAGAGACTGTCATCCCTAAGTTGCTATTCAAAAGGGTTAGTGTGAGATGAATTATCTGCAGAGCTCGTTCAAAGACCCAACTCCATCGATCGTTATTTTATTCAACTGAGATAAAATTGAGGAACCATTTAAAAAGCATCACAGGTGATTTTGGTAAAGATAGCTCGAGTCTACACGAGAGGAACATTGTCTACATTGAGGAATACTGCCCTAAAGACTGCTTAAATAGCCCTGAGACAGGCTGACTGCACAGATAAAAAGAGAACCTGGGTTAGTTCTCCCTGGGATGGTAGAGGACTGTGAGGGGGAGGCCCAGGTTAGGTGGAGGTTCTGACCAGCTCAGCTTTCAGCCACCTGAAAGGCTTTCCCACGAGAGACCTGAGTCCTCAATTTGGATGAGATAAAGACGTTTCCTTCCTCAAGTCTCTGAGTCGTCCTCTCAGTTCAAAGAACCATATCGTCGTAGGGGCCCAGGTGACCCCACGTACAAAACACTATTGGAACAACTCCCACTTTAGCCAGCATCCCTGTGTCTGGGAAGAATAGCTTCGAACATTTGATGACAATTTAGTACGTGCCGAGCCCTAAGTAAGAAGTCCAGTTGAGGGAGTGGATTGCACACAGCAGATGATAACAGCGAGGTCAGCAGTTCAAGGCACCAGCCCTTCCAGGGGAGAAAGATGAGGCTGTGTGTGCTCCTGTAAAGATCTCCTGCCTCAGAAACACTGTGTAGACTCACCAAGAGTCCGAATCGACTCCGTGGCTGTGGGTTTGGGGTTTGGGGGAGCCCTAAGTACTGTACCTATGTTCATGCACATAATCCTTGGAAATAAATGTGGTTATCTACTAGGCCGTGGGGAGGTGTCATTGAGTTGGTTCTGGGGCACGGCAAGCCCAGGTAAAACAAAATGAAACACAGCCCATGCCGTCCTCACAATGATTGTGATGTTTGAGCCCATAGTTGCAGCTGCTGCGTCGATTCACCCAGCCGCCGAGGGCCTTCCTGTTTCTCTCTGCCCCTCTACTTTACCCGGCATGCTGTCCCTTCCCGGGCACTGGTCTCTCCTGACATGTCCAGAGGGCATGAGATGAAGTGTCACCACCTTTGCTTCAAAGGAGCATTCTGGCTGTATGTCTTCCCAGGCAGATCTCATGCTTCTTCTCGCAGTCCACGGGACTTTGGATATTCTTCACTGGCACCAGGATTCCATTGATTCAACGCGGTGGGTGCTGGGGCGAGTGATCAGAACCGTGCGCCATCAGGCCCATCCACGGAGCACTGCTCGCATGGTGATCTGTGTGCAGCTGCACTCTAGCAATGCAGCGTGCACCTGTCAGGGGCTCCTGGAGTTTTGCAACAGCCTTAGGCCTCCTGGCTTCCACTCTTGCTCACATTTTCACGCTAGTTCCAAGATTATGGGCCACAGCAATTTGATAATGTTTGCTGAACCTACAGTCCGAAACCTCGCAGGTACAAAGAAGAAGGAACTGTATGATCCTCTCAGGAGGGGGATTGGACCAATCTGGAAATGGGTCGTGGCTATGTGTTGGCTGCTAACCACAAGGTCAACAGTGGAAAACTGTTTCCACTCCAAGGAGGGAGACAGAGAGCCAATAGGTTCCTTATGAGTCAGAATCAATTCTATGGCTGTGAGTTGGGGTTTTTTTGTTGCTGTTTGTTCATGTTACGCGGTGGGGTAGGGGGGAGGGCGGTGATGGGTGTAGCAAGTGAGGAAGTAGCACATTCCAGTGACTCAACTGTACCCAATGGGACACACCTCTCAGGTCTTCCCAGAAGAGGTTCCAGGCCTGCCTCTCCCAGGTAGACTAAGTGGCTGTAGAATAAAACCTCATGTTCCCATTCCTGCTGTGCTTTTTCCCCAGGAAAACAATTCTGCAGCCAAGCTTCTCGCCTCCCACACCCGTAGGCAGAATGGATGGTGCCCTGTCTGATAAGGAGGAGTTGTGATGGCTCAATGGTTACACCTTGAGGTGCTGACCACAAAGTCAGCTGTTCGAAACCAGCAGCCACTCTTTGGGTAAATAATGAAGGTTTCTACTCCTGTAAAGAGTTCGAGTCTCAGAAACCCCTAAGGGCAGTTCTGTTCTGTTCTTTTGTAGCCCTCTGAGTCCAAATCAACTCACTGGCAGTAAGCTTGGTTTTTTAAGTTTTGTCGTACAAGAGGCTTGCTCTGAGGAGGAAGCAATTTGAAGGCAGGAGGTATTTTTTGTCCTATCACAAGAAAATCTTAGATTTTATTGGTGTGATTTGCTGTGTCGGTCTCTCTGGAGTTTACAAGCTGCTTGAGGGCAGGTATGCTATACCTTATCTCAGTCCCAGTACCTGGGGAAGAAGGAAGTCCATGTACAGAAGCTAGGGTTTCTGGACTTTCTTCCTTCCTCTCTTCCCTCTATGTTAGGCCTTAACTTCCCTGCCTTAAAATGTTATCAGAGGGCTGAGCCCTGGTGGCGTAGTGGTTGTACGCAGGACTGCGGCCCACTGAGATGGAGGTTCAATTCCAGCAGCGGCTCTATGGGAGCAAAGACTGGGCCTCCTGCTCCCACCACCAAAGGGCAGTGATGCCCCCCCCCAAAAAATTTATCAGAAAAGGTAAGTTTGAAGGTACAGAGAACTCCAAAGAGGGTTGCTGTGGAGCTAGAGAAGAGGGGCTTAACCTGATCAAATCAGGAAAGGGTGATAAAATGGGTCAGAAAAAAAGGAGGGGCTTTGTAGGCAGAGAGAGGATGACTTGTACAAAGAAAGTCGGGTGAGAGGGCAGTTAGAATAGGAGAGAAGGACAGGAAGAAGAAATGGGAGGAGGAGGAAAAGAAAGAAAGTCAGAAAGGAGGAAGCTGAATGTGGCTGATGGCAGGGTTACTTGACTGTGACACTCATAAGGTGGCACAAAACAGTAAGTGATTGGCTACGAACCCAACCGTGGGCCATTCAAATCCAACCAGCAGTGCCTAAGAAGAAAGGCCTGGCGATCTACTTCTGAAGGGTCAGAGCCAGGGGAAGAGCAACACACAGCACTGCTGGGAAGCACCTGCGTTGTCGTCTCCACTGCAATGAGTTTGCGTGTTTGTTTGGGTTTTGTTAGGTTGACACTCATCAGGAGGGGAGGGAGAAAAACATGAACTCTGGAGCCAGACTGTCTGGGTAACCAAAATTCCAGGCTTGCCATTTACAAGCTGTATCGCTATGGGGCAAATTACTTACCTTCTAGAGCCTGAGATGCTGATAATAACAGCATCTTCCTTAGGGGACTGTTATTAGAATTAAATGCCTCAATACTCGTAAAATTCTTCAAACAGTACCTAGCACATAGTAAGTACTCGATAGAGGGTATCTGTTTTTATAACCAGGCGTCTTAAAGGGATGGTGGGTTACTCATTTGGGCTGCTAACCAGAAGGTCAGCAGTTCAACACCACCACCAGCTCTATGGGGGAAAGATGAGGTTTTCTATTGCTTTAAGAAGCTTGCAGTCTCAGCAACCCACAGCACAGTTCTACCCTGTCCTGTAGGGTCACTATGAATTAGAATGTGCCCAGTGGCAGGGAGCTTTTGTTGTTTGTTGTCGTTGATGTTTTTAGATGACTGTAACTGTGAGTCCTAGTGCCACAATGGTTACGTGTGAAAGGTGGGTGGTTCAAGCCTACCAGCTGCTCCTTGGGATGAAGTGGTGGCAGACTTGCTTGGGAGAAGATCATAGTCGTGCAGGCCCCATCAGGCAGTTCTACTCGGCCCCTAGAGGACCGCTGTGGTCACGTTTGACTCCATGGCAGTGGGTGGGGTTTATGGTTTTATTCTTTGGATAACTTTTTCTATCTCTTTTCCCACTTTGAATTCATCACCAAGTTCTCCCAATTCTAAAACAATGAAACACAGGAGGCTTCAAAGTGTTTGTGGGGAAATGGAATGAAAAGATGGTAAAGATGGTGGAATTTCTTGTCCTTTTAAAGGCCCCTCCTCCCCCTCATACAAAGAAGTCAACTTCTGTTTCCACCTCTTTTATCGTGGTCCAAATAAGGTGGCCCAAACCCAAGGTGCCTGGGGCCAGTTATTACCCTTCTGCAGTGCTCCCAGAAAAATCAGGAGGCTCTAGCAGTGGTTTTCAATCTTGACCACACATTGGAATCATTGAGGGGTTTGGGAAAAGTTCTGAAGGCTGAGATTCTGCTTCGGTTGGTGGGTCACATCTGGGTCTCAGGATTTTTTAACACTCCCAAACCCCAAACCCACCTCCATCAAGACAATTCTGACTCCTAGCACCCCTATATAGGATTTGTGAAGCTTTGTAAGTCTTTGCAGGAGCAGACAGCCTCCTATCTCCATCAGGTGGGGTGGCTTACAGGTTTGAAGTGTTAACCTTGCCATTAGCAGTCCAATCTTCCCCCGCAGCACCACCAAGGTGCTGTCCTGGGGATTCTAATTTCCGCCCCGACTGGATACACTGCCTTAAAAACTGGAAGAATGGCTGGAGAAGAAAGCCTTAAATGAAAGGCTGTTTAAATCACTATAATACACTGAAGTTCATGGTTAATAATGAAACTGTAGGCACAGAGAATAAAATGCACAGGAAGAATCCTAGACCTCTGGTGTGGGCTAGGGTGAATGACAGAGGCGAGCTTTGAAGAAGAGATCATGAATTCTGTTTGGGGCAGGCTTCAGTTTGAGGTGTCTGTGACAATCTGAGTAAAGTCATAGGTATTTGCTTCTGGATCGATTAATGTGTTAGTGAGCACCAAGAGATTCTTCTGATTTTCTGGAAGACCAGGAAATCTCTAGAAAATAGAACCATTGTATGACGTGCAAGTCCACACCCATCACTCTATTCAAAACCACTTTCCAAGTCTGTCCTCAAAAGATGGCGATCGTGGTGATCTCTTTCCAAAAAGGATTAGTAGATTACGTGTGAGAACTGTTCCACAAATATTTCACTTGCTATTTTTGCAGCAGTGCTAGGCTCAAAGCATCCTGAAGATTAAGTTGCTGGCAGTCATTAAGTAGAGGTTAGACATCATCTATAACAGCTGAAAAATCTTCCTAGCAAGACAAACATACTCATCATGACTTCCTTAAAGATTCGTAGTCCCAGGGGTCCAAGTTACTTAGCCCTGTACTGACTGCTGCGTGAACCGACTTCGCTTTCTAAGTGGTAAACATTTACGGGGTTACCAAAGATACCACGCCTAGCGGCTCCGTGGTTCATTTCTAATTTAAATTAGACACACTCAAACAAGCATTGAGAGGGGCGATATATTTAGTTAAGTAGCAGATGGCAAATGGACATTCTGTCCAGCATCAACCACATTCCGTTTCTCAGCATTCCGAAGAAGAGTGACTCTAAATCCTGAGGGAGGAATAAACTACAAGGGGCTGGGCCAGGCCCGGACGAAATGTAAGTTTGTTCGACGAAGAATTCGCCTTATTCAAAGGATACGACTGGCTGTCTCAAAGGACGTGAGGGGCCGGGAGAGGCAAAACGGAATGAAAGTCATCCCAGAGGCACTCAAGCTCGGCGAGGGATGACAAGGTGAACTCCCGGGCGGGAAGTGGTTTGGGGAGCCGATTTTTGTGATTCACTGGAAAAGAAACGCGTGGAAGGAAATCCCGAGCCCGAGCCCGGAGGTGTCCTCGTCTCGAAGAGGCGCTGCAGGAGGCCGAGAGCCATTCAACTCCAGGAGCTGGGGGCGGCGGCTGCAGACGTGCAGGAAGCGGCCACACTGGGCGCCCCCGCTCCCGGGGAGAAGGCATTCCCGCGCAGAAAGCAGCAGGAGCTCGCGGCGTGGCCCCCCCCGGGGCTGCCAATCAAGCAGGTGAGCCCGAGCACACAAAGGCAGGGAGGCGAAATCCCAGTGCCCGAGGTCCAAAGGGCCGGCCTCGCCCTTCCCCTCCGGCGCGGCCCCAGCCACGCCCACCCGTCCCCGCCGGAGACGCTGGCTCTCCGGGGGAGACACCCAGCCCCACGATTTGGGACGCCCGTGGCGGGGCGCGGCGAAGGGGAAGACGAGAAAGGGCCGCAGGTGCCCAGCGCTGAGGTCACGCTCCAGGTCGGCGCGAAGAGCCGCCGGAGTCCCCGCCCGGGCGCTCCAGAAGAGGGCGCGGCACGCCCCGGCGAGTGGGAACTACCACGTCCCAGGAGCGCCCGCGGCAGGCCCGGTGGGCGTGACGCCATGACGCAGGGCACGCGGGCGGGGCGCCGGGGCGGGGCGGAGTGGGGCGGGGCGGGGGCGGGAGGAAGGAGGGGGAGGAGGAGGCGGAGAAAGTGGGGGGCTGACGGCGGGGGAGAATGGCAGTTGCGGCGCTGGTCCCCGAGAGCTGCCGTCGAGCCAGAAGCGCGGAGGAGGAGTTCGGGAAAGCGGCCGTGCGACCCCCGCTCCTCCGTCTGCCCCGCCCCAGCTGAGAGACGCCTTCTCGGGCCTGCCGGAGCCTCCCCCGAACTTCCTCGGGCTGGCGGCTGCTGCGAGATGGGCCTGCTCGCCCGGCGCCCGGCGCCCGCGTCGCTCTGACGAGGGCAAGAAGGTACGGGCGGGCGCGGGAGGAGGCTACGCCCGGGATCGGGAGGACCGGGGCGGCTCCCGTGTCCGCCCCGCGCTGCTCGGCTCCGGCCGCCGCCTCGCTCCCTTCCCCGGAACGGAAACGGGTTCGGAAGTCCCGTGGGAAAGGCGCCCCCCCTCGCCGGGGCGGGGGTCGGGCCTGGAGCTGGTTCCGGGTCCCCGGGCGGAGTGTCCCCGGCCGGGGAAGTCCGGAGCCGGCGGCCGGCGGGGCTGCCAGAAAACGGGCCGGGCGGCGCTCCCCGGGAGCCCTTCGGGGGCCCTGGAAGCGGGCGAGACCCGAGGGCGGCGGGGGCGGAGCGCATTCTTGGGGGGGGGGGGTGGTGAAAGCGGCTCTAACTGGGCCCATTTCCGTGCCTCGGGGCGAATTCGGGGGCCCTGCCCGCGCCCCCCACCCTCTGCCGCGAGAGGGTGGGAAAGGGAAGCTGGCCAGCCGGGAGGCTTCGCCTGGAGAATTGCGGCCCCCTGCATAAACAAACAAGCCAACAATCTGGAGCCCCGACCCGGGAGGTAGCGTCGGGGGAAAGTACAGGTGAATGAGGGTCTTCCAGAACTGACACCCCCCCCCCCGCCCTCCTCCAATTGTAAACCTTGAGGGTGTTTCCCACCCTCATTCACTCAGCAAGTAATGCTACTACTTTCTTAATTTCCTGTTTTCCATGGGGTTCTCCTCTGCCGTGGCTTTTTTTCCTCATTTCCATTCATGGGAAGAGTGTAGGGGTGCATGCGCCCCGCGACAAGGGCAGTAAATAAGAGAGGGAAGAGAGTTGTTAAGGCTATATATGGGAGAAAGAAAGCTCCTTCATCGGCCCCCCTCCCACCCACCCGTGCCCCGTAGTCCTTGAAGGCAAGAATATAGGAATGATGATTCTTATTGTGGCTAATGTTTATTACTCAAAACGCTGTTCCGATGTCGTTGGCGAAAACGGTGGTTAAGTAGGGCTGCAATTTTCAAGCCGAGGTGCTACCTGGAAATGCCAGTTTTAAATGTTAGTAAACACTGAAGCCTCTAACTGGCCTTTTCCCTGCTTTAAAATGCTTGTGATCATTCCTTTTCAGTCTCCTACGCCGCCCCCCCCCCCCCCCCCCCCCCCCCCCCCCCACACACACACTTAAGAGCAGGGCTGTCATTTCATTGTTTTCCGGTTTTGTTTGGGTTTAGTTTTGTTTTCCTTATTTAACCTAGATTTCTTGTCTCTGCGGGTGTCTGACAGTACTGAAGTTTGACGTTCCGTTTTGCTATTAACCAGGGACCTTACTGCGTGCCTCACCACTTGTGTTTGTAAAGCAAGCAAGCCATTACCATATTTGCCTGTTCATGCTTCTCCAACGCCAACTGTCTGAATTCAATTAAATTTTAAAAGGCCTCTCTATTTAGAAAATGGCGATGATCTTATGTTAATTCTGTTTTCAGGGTACCTTTCTTGCTGCATGCCAGGTTAGGATGTAGGATTAAGTGTTAGAATTAAGAATTAAGTAGAATTAGCCCACTGCCGTCACTCATTTCCATCTCAGCAACTGTGTAGGACAGAGTAAAACTTCCCCAAAGGCTTTCTGAGACTGAAAATACTTATGGAAGTAAACTGCTATGCCTTTCTCCTGGAGAAAGAAGAGGATTCACATTGCCAACCTTTCGGTTAACATGTGAGCACTTTAATCACTGCACCGCCAGGTCTCATCTTCCAAAAACTCATCATTTGATAATGTAGCATATTCGTCTTGTTCGCGTTCTTTCTCTTCTTCCTGAGTTCAATGAACTTGAAGGTTAAATTTAATGTGTCAATTGAGTGTTTTGATGTCAAAACATGGGAGAGGGGAAAATCACATTTCTTAAGTAATGCTAGTATTTTTTCTCTGGCTTACAGAAGGCTGGTAGTAAGATTAACTTTTAAAACTGCAACATTATTATGAGCTTTGAAAGACACACAACTCAATTGTTGGTCTACGTCAGCTAATTGAAATACTGTTTGATTCAATCTTAAGAGTTTTCCAGTTTGGTCATTTTAATTTTCCAGTCCTCTAACCAATGTTGGGAGTTTTCGGCTTTGTTTTGATTTTAGAGTTGTGGAATTTTTCATGCCTTTTTTTCCCCTGTCCCTTTTTATATGATTAAGTGAAACCATATTATTTCCTACCTGTCTTAGTGGTTATTCTTAAAATTGAACATCAGTGAAGTTATACAGTAATATACTTGAGGTCACCTCAGAAATCAAAATGAAAACACTGTTCTTAAGGGGTTACTCTATGGAATTAAATTTGGGTCACTGAGGCTGGCTTTATTTTTAACATTTGCAAGAGACTCTTGTATATTGTGACAGGCTCTGACTTTTATCCTAACTCTTAACTTTATCCCAGAGTTTCTTTGGCTTCTAATCATGTCTTTCAACAACCCCACTCCCATATTGTTTTGTTTTTGCCTTTTAACTGGTAGACACTGAGGATTGAGAATTTTTCAGAAGCGAGGAAAAAGACAAAATGTAATAACATGTCGAAATCCCTAGTGAAGTATGGGGCAGAGTAATTACATTTGAATTGCCTGTGTATATTTCCTCTCTACTCTAAAAAGGAATTCTTAGAGAATGCTATTTTTCTGATGCTACTTACAAGTGACGATTCGTTGTCAAAGGTGGCTGGTTTTGTATAGACTGACAAATATCTTTCATCGTTTGGAGTCAAGAAAAAACATTCTGGGCTTATAGCCAATATCTATTGTGCAGTGCATAGTATAGTGTTTAGCAAACAACACGATAGCATAGTATAGTTTAATGGCTGCCTGAGATGCCCAGAGATCATATAGAGAGCACGTTAGCTTAAATTGTTTAGCAAAGTTTTTCCCTGATTACCTGTGAAGAATAGCTAAGTTTCCTGTATTTGGACTATTTTCTTCTCCAATCAGAAGCTAATTGAAGTTTTTCTTAGGCTATTTGTTCCCCTTAAGTCATAAGGCGCATTGGATGACGGAAGATGCATACAAGAAGCAACACGTGTGTATAACCACCCTACACAGCTAAAGACTGAGGCTTGGTACTCCTTTGCTAAACGCATCTGTAGTTCACATGTTCACAGGATTCAACCCCAGACAGGTCATAAAACCACTTGGGATACTTAGCAATATGGGGACTTTATTGATTTCTCACTATTTGGCAATTATTTGGAAACCTCACACAAGTTAACAAAGGAGTTGTTTTAGTTTTCAAATAAGTCTTATGTGTTGTGTCGTGAAGCAAAATACCATTTGGAAAGCACTCTAGCTTACTCAAGTGCCAACAAAATCTCAAAATTAATTCTTGTCCAAGAAACTGGAGTTGGCGCCTCGATATTATGACACTTAACAGTGCCAGCCTCTTGCCTCTGGAGACCCCTGAGAGTATAAATAGCACTTCTGTCATGCGAATAGAAGGCAGGTTGTCAGTTGAACAGAGTCTTTAGGAAGGGAGCACACTGTGGTTAGAGGTAAGGAGCAAGAAACCAAAGGACGCCATTGGTTAATGTCACAGTATTAGACTTTAAGGTAAACATTGTCAGCATAATACTTAAGACGCCGTTTCAAAGAAATAGATGGCCATTAGTGTGAATCTCCTAGTCATTTCCATTCTGGTGACTCCATCATAAGTCATATGCTTTTATTGTTACTGCCTTTTGTTATCAGGAGCCCCATAAATCCCATCTTTGAAGATCTGAAAATGAGAAAATCATCTGATCATGCACTGCAACCCTCTATGTAATGCATATTACTAATGACGAGAGGTATAAAACATAAAAACCAAAACATAAGGTTATAAGTACAAGCCATCATAAGTTGAATAGATCAAGAACCCATCTTTTGGCATTCAGAATCACCAAGAGAGTATTTTATTCTAAATTATTTTTATGGGGTGTTATCACAAATGAGATAATATACCTGGAATATACAGTAACAGTATGAGATAAGAAGCTGTCTGATCAAAGTGGGTGCATAAGCAAATGTGAAGGAAGCTGATGGTGCCCGACTATCAAAAGATAGAGCATCTGGGGTCTTAAAGTCTTGAAGATAAACAAGGGGCTATCTAGCAGAGAACAAAGCCCACATGAAAGAAGCACACCAGCCTGTGTGATCATGTATCAGGCATCAAAGACCCAGAGCACAAAAATCATGTCAATGGGGTGGGGGGGCGGGGAGTGTGAAGTGGAGGCCCAAAGCTAATCTGTAAGCAATTGAACATTCCCTTACAGAAGGGTTATGGGGAGTAGATGGGCCAGTCTGGGTGCAGTTTCATTGGTGAATGAAACATACAGCTTTCGGGGCTGAGCCCCGGTGGCATAGTGGTTGTGTGTGGGCCTGCGGCCCACAGTGTTGGCAGTTCAAATCCAGCAACAGCTCTCCAGGAGCAAGGCTGGGTCTCCTTCTCCCACCAGGGGGCAGTGATGCCCTCCCCCCCCCAAAAACGAAAGAAACATACAGCTTTCCTCTAGTTCTTTAATGCTTTCTTCCTCCCCTCCCATCATGACCCTAATTCTACCTTATAAATCTGGCTAGACTAGAGCATGTACATGAGTACAGATAAGAGTTGGAAACACAGGGAATGTAGGTCAGATCAACCTCTCAGGGCCAATATTGAGAATAGCCATACCAGGAGGGTAAGAGGAAGGTTGGGGGGGAGAAAGGGGAAACCCAACACAATGATCTGTTTATAACCCCCTCCCAGGGAGATGGACAACAGACAAGAGGGTGGGGGGAGACATTGAACAGTGCAAGACATAAAAAAAATAATATAGTAATTTGTAAATTATCAAGGGTTCCTGAGGGAGGGGAAAATGAGCTGATACCAAGGACTCAAGTAGAAAGAAAATACTTTGAAAACAATGATGGTAACATACATCCAAATGTGCTTGAGACAATGGATGGATAGATGGATTGTGATAAGAGTTATATGAGCCCCCAATAAAATTATTTTTTTAAAAACTGATGACAGGGAACCTCTTTTGTTCACCCTATTGGAGCAGTAATTCTGAACACTGGGTGTGCAAAAGGCTGTGTTTTGGTTTACTGTGGGAGCCCTAAGGTCATTTTGTGCTTTCCCGTTGATGCAGTCTCCACTGAATTCTTTTCTGTTGACCATCCTCTCTCTCTACTGCAAAGCACCTGGTGGGTTTTAACCACCAACCTTGAGATGAGCAGCCCACCACCTGAACCACAATGCCGCCACGGCTCTTCGTCATTGCACAGAGCCTGACTATTCTAGATGTTGAATATTTTCAAACTGACTAAGTTGTCTATAATATGGAAAGTCTCTACAGTATAACTTTTTCTACAACAGGACTGTCAATAGAAATATAAACCATGTATATAATGACCTAAATAGTTACAGTAAGTAAAAAAGAAACAAGTGAAATTAGTCTGAATGATGTATTTTATTTCATCCAACAGATCCAAAATATTACTTCAGCATAGTCGTACAGGTTTTTACACCCTTAAAGTTTAGTTCCTAAAAGAGTGCTTTCCCACGGCTTCACTGTCTCTTCCTCTTCTCCCCTCCGTTGGGCTGCAGAGGATGCTGGGAGTGGATTCGAACTGCCACAGGGCTCCGCTCAGCCCCAGATGATCTCATCCACATTCATTTGCCATATGCCACCAAGTCCCAGTTTCATAACTGTAGGTCAGACTCCCTGCACTACCAAGGATGCCGGTGGTGGTTTTGAACTCTGCAGATGACAGCCCAGTGAGTTACCCTTGCACCTCCAGAACTCCTCCAGTGTGTTCTTTTACGCCTGGCCCAGTCTCAGTGGATAGCAGTTTCAGGCTTCAGGCCAGCTCCCTCTTGCATCTGCATATTAGCTCCACTTCCACCACCCAAAGGTTTTCATCTGATTATTGTGATAGCCCACAGACTGTTCTCCCTGCTACCCACTACACCCAAGTAAAGGTAGTTGGAAAACACCATCTGCATACGTAGATAGCCTGCGCCCATAGTGAATTAAAGACTCTTAGAAGTCTTAATTTGTTTCGTTTAATCGTGTATTTGCTTGACTGCAGGCTTTTTTCTTTCCCTTGTAACACTAGTAATATCACACATAGCTGGTTTTCTTCAGAATTATACTTTGGAAACATTACATTGGATGAATTCCCAGATTGTTCACAGGAAAGAAGAGAAGGTATTTAATTAAGCAATAAATAGATTTGATTTGGCAACTGGTTAGACTTGAATAATAACATTAAAACAGAATAAACAGTGCATAAGAAGGATCTTTTTGATATAGTGTCTGGGGTCTTAAAGGCTTGAAGCAGCCATCTAGCTGAGAAGCAACCAAACACGAGGCATAGCAGCCTGTGTGATCATGAGGTATTGATGGGATCAGGCATCAAGCAACCAGAACAAAAAATCATACTAACGTGAATGGGGGGTGGGGGTGGAGAACTATTTCTCCCATTTGCAGACCACAAGGAAGAGATGAGCCAGTCAGGGTGCAGTATACCACTGTGGAAACATATAACTCCCCTCTAGTTCTTTCATATGTCCTCCACCCCCCTCACCCCCCCCACTCTCATGATCCCAATTCTACTTTACAAATTCGGCTAGACCAGAGCATGTCCACCAGTACAGATCAGAGCTGGAAAGCCCGAATCCAGGACACATCAACCCCATCAGGATCAATACTGAGAGCAGCCATACCAGGAAGGGAAGGAGAAAGTGGGGGGAGAAAGTTGGAAACTGATCACGATTATGTACTTATAACCCCCTCCCCAGGGTGCAGGCAACAGAAAAGTGGGTGAAGGGAGACAAGCGACCAGTGTAAGACATGAAAAGACTATAATAATTTATAAATTATCAAGGGTTCATGAGGGAGGAAGGGTGGGTGTGAGGTGGGAAACATACCAAGGGCTCAAGTAGAAAAAAAATGTTTTGAGAATGATGATGGCAACAAATGTACAAAAGTGCTTGATGCAGTATGGATGTATGGATTGTGATAGGAGCTGTGTAAGACCCCAATAAAATGATTAAAAAAAGAATTTTCCTTCTCAGTGACCCTTCACTAAACAAGTGTGATCACCTTCTCTAGTAATACGTGGTTCTGGATAATGGCACGTCTACAGTAAGCAAAACACAGTCTCTCCATCCTTGCTTCTAAGAAGTATTCCTGTTGTATTTCTTCATTGTCTTTATTATTTTTTAACATTTTATTGTGACTTGAGTGAGAGTTTACAGAGCAAATTGATGTTCCATTGAGCATGTCATACATTTTGTGTGGACATTGATTGCATTTCCCACAATTGTAACACAACTTTTCCCACTTACTCCTCCCTATGTTCACCATTTCCATGTTTGCTCTGTTCCTATTCCTTCCTGCCTTCTGAACTTTATCCCTAAACAAATGCTCTCCCTTTTAATCTCATTCGGGTTATTGCCCTTTGAGGTGAGTGTCTCCTTGGTGTTAGAGTTCGCATGGTGTTTTAGGCCTGTGTATTGTTTGACTGAAAGTTTAACCACATACATGAGTTCAGTTCTAGGCTTGAAGAGTAAGTAAAGGCCATAGTCTTAAGGTTCTGTCAGTCTATTATCGGTCTCAAAGCTTGGCCTTTTTGATGATTTTTGTGAATTCGCTCCCACGTTTTCTGTAAGGTCCCTAGGCTTACCCCCATTTTGCTCTTGATGATCTTTTTAGTTTGAGGTTACCATGTAAGTCTTTGTTGAGTTAATTTCATATATATATATATATATATATATATATATGGTGAAGTATGGATCTTGTTTAATTTTTCTGCAAATGGATATCCAGTTTTGTGAACACCATTTGTTAAGAAAAGAGACACCTTCCCCCCCCCCCCCCCCCCATTTAATGGATTTCAGCTTTGGGTCAAAGATGGGCTATTCAGGGCTGAGCCCCGGTGGCGTAAGTGGTTGAGGGCAGGACTGCAGCCTGCGGGCTTGGCAGTTCAAATCCAGCGGAGGCTCTCAGGAACAGGGCTGGGTAGCTCCCACGACCACCAGAAGACAGCGATGCCCCCCAAAACAAACAAAAATAACCAAAAAGATGGGCTTCCAAATCAAACCAAACTTCTGCCATTAAGTGGATCCCCACTCAGAGTAGCCCAAAGGACAAAGCTTCTTGGGGTTTCTGAGACTATAAAATTTTATCAGACTAGACAACCTCATTTTTCTTCCTCAGAAAAACTGGTGGATTTGAACCACCAATCTTTTGATCAATAGCCGGATGGTTAATGCACTGTGCCACCGTGGTTCTTTGTCAGCCGCCCAGAGGGTGGATGCACTTCTGGGTTCTCAATTCTGTTCTGTTGGTTTCTGTGTCGAGCATTGGGCCAGTTCCAGGCTGTTTGACTCTCATGGCTGTTTAGTAGATTTTTAGTGGTATTTTTCTAAAACGGATCCATTTGCTCTTCTAACAGTCTGTGATATTTTTAATATTCTCTAACACTACAATTCAGACACATCCTTTTTTGTCTTATTTTTTCATTAGCCTCATGGTTTGTAGCCTTTGACTCATTGTATCTCCCTGGCTTCTTTAATAGCACTTTTTAGAATTAAAGTATACCTCTTTGGTTTCATTTGAATTCTCCAAGAAACCTGTAACACTAAGCCTTCATGGTTGCCTACCTATTATATATTTCTCACTTGGTTGCTTTAGAAAACACTTCCCCATTTACTTTTGTCCCTTATAAAATCAATATATTCTTTGTGTTTGAGTTTTCATCTTATTTGGGGAGAACTTGTTTAGAGACAAGCTAATATGAATACCATGTATCCAAGGGAAAATAGAGACATTTTGCTTATCATGTTTCACACCCCAAGAGATGTTACTGTTCCTTCTGAGAATTAAGCTATAATTTGAAGATTTTAAAAATAGCAACTAGTAGCTCCACCAAACATCTCTTTCAGCTTGTAGTGTACTTAGCTTCCTTGTGTGTTTTATTACAAATAAAACACACACGATGATTTAGCTAAAAAAAGCTCCTCACTCTCCCCCTGCCCAAAATTTTCTTTAGTAGAAATTGACAGCTGAGCTTTGGAGATTGGGAGAGGTGGCATACTACTACTATCTATGCAAACAATGAAATTTGGTTTTCAAAGATTATATTCACTCCCCAGGATTTCCCAAGACATAGAGTATGCAACATTTTAAGATAATTTGGATGGGCATCTTTAAAAGAACGGACACAGGGCTGAGCCCCGGTGGCATAGTGGTTGTGCGCAGGACTGCGGCCCACTGGGACGGAGGTTCAATTCCAGCAGTGGGGCTGGGCCTTCTACTCCCACCACTGGAGAGCAGTGATACCCCCCCCCCCAAAAAAAAAAGAACAGACACAAAAACTACATTTTTAACCCCAAAAATCGTAAGTGCCCACTTTTAACTCCTAAGTGTCTTCTGGGTAGCAAAACTGACTGCCTATCTATATAAAAACTAGTTTTTCAGACCTCCGAGGACTTTAGCAATTATCTGGTCTAATCACCTTAGTTTTCAAATAAGAAAACTGAAACTTTGCGGAGTGGCACCTTGGCTAAGATCTGAGTAGAGGGCTGAGCCCCGGTGGCCTAAGTGATTGAGTGGGGGACTGCAACCTTGGCGCTTCAAATCCAGCGGTGGCTCTCAGGAGCAGCACTGGGTAGCTCCCACGATCCCCAGAGGGCAGTGATGCCCCCCCCCCGCCCCCCCAAAAAAAAGATCTGAGTAAAGCACTGTTTCTCTACTGCTGCTATTGCAGTGTGTGTTATAACCAGTCACAAAGATTGTGACAGCTGAAGATCGGATGCCAAACTTGGGCACCTTTCTGGATACTCTTATGTTTGTTGCTTTGTACTATGCATTTTCTGCCATTTGCCTATTGGTATATTATTTCCCTTCTCAAAGAGGGCCTGGAATGAACTATACAAACTGTGTTAAATCTTTTTTTAATTGGGAAAATAAATGATTTCTTCCCCTTTCTACAGCAGGCTGCCTCTTGTAGTGGACGAAGTAATGAGTACTACATGTAATACGTATTATTAACGCCACAAAGTGCTCTGCAGTCTATCTCCCAGTTAAGAATAGTCTTAACTATTAGAAACAGGCCATGTGGCGGGTACATGTTTTGACTCTGTTGAAGAGTTATCTCCTGGGAGGCTGTGTGGCATAAGGGAATCGTTTCTTTGGAATTTTCAGTTTTTGTTTTGGGGAGACCACAGAGACTGTCTCAGTGATAGAGGTCAAGACAATATGCCAAATTCATACGTCGTCCTCCCTGAGCATTCACTTTCCAAAAGCATGAGAAACTGCATACAAATCAGCATCAATGCTAGCAGCTTGCCTAATAAGTTGAAATTATTATTTAACTTTTAATCTAGAGAAACCGGTTAGGGAGGTTTGTAGAATATTGAAAATGTTAAGTATTTTGTAGAGATATCAACGTATTATTAGGATGACTTCCAAACTGAAGTGCCAACCAGAAAAAGCTGTCTTTTAGAGCCAAGCCCTGTTTGCTTTTATTTCTCACCGTAAGTGCCATAGCCCTTCAAACAGTTTTTCTCCGGTAAATGGTTTACAGCATCGGGCCCATGATCCACAGTGGTCCTAGCTAATATTTAACGCTCCTGGTTCTACCATGAGGAAGGGAGATGGGCCTATCTGCTCCCATAAAGATTTACAGCCTTGGTATGATAAGGAGCACTTTTCCTCGGGCCTGTAGGATCACCATGAGCTAGAATTCCCTCCAGGGCCGGGAATTTTGGATGGCACAGTGGTTTAAGTGCTCATTAACTGAAAGGTCAGCAGCCACTGCTGGGAAAAAAAGACCTGGAGATCTCCCATGAAGATTACAGCCTAGGACGTCGTATGCAGCAGTTCTTGTCATAGAGGCCACTGTGAGAGTGAAGCCCAGAGCCCACAGCAACAGAGCATCTCTATGAGATGATGAATGTGTGTCAGACTGCTCCGAGTATTTATGTAGCTGATGAACTCTGTAATCCTCAATCCTGTGGCCTGTTAGGGAGGGTAGGGAAGGGGTAAAAAGGGGAGCTGATGCCAAGGGCGTAAGTACAGAATGTTTTGGAAATGACAATGGCAATAGAAGAACAAATGTATGTCAGAAGCTTCACTTGAATCCAAGAGTTTCATGCTTTTTCCTCAGTAAAAGTACTACATCATCTTTATATAGCCTTTAAAAAAGCAATGTCTCCCTCAAACTACTCTAAATTTTAATTACCTCATTTTTATCTACCAACTCTTAGTTGGTTAAGATACGTAATTGTGTCTGAAACTGAGAATTCCAAAATCTCACAACAGGACACAATGAAAGTTACTTTCTCACTCACTTAAGGACCGTGGATCACCCAGGTAACCTACGTTCGCTTCATAGGCTTATGGTGAGGTCCCTACTTCAGTAACCCCCTGAATGGAGAGAGACGCAGAGGTTGAAGGCTCTTAGTGCAATTGCACTGCAGGGGCTAGTCCTGAAAGTGGCATACTTTATTGTACCCACTGGCCAAAATTTTCACTTTATTCGCACTGTTAAAGGCTAAGGGGTCACCGTGAGGTCTCTCGCCCCCTTCATCTTACTTTGCCATGATGATGATGATGCAGTTAATTGCCTGAGTCCACTCTACTCGAGGCACGCGGATGAACAGCAAGCAGACTGCATGATGCCCAGCCCTGTGACTTCTTCAGATTGCTATGCTCAAGTTTTATAGAGATGATAAGAGAGACTTCTTCGATTTTTTCATCTGCTAGTATATCTTGAAAACAGCTAAGTCCATTTTCATCGAGTTTAGAGGAAATCTTGACAAGATCAGACCGTTGTTAACATTTTCTTGCATATTCTTTCAGGAATTATACATGCTTATGCGAGCCCATGTAGTTTTTCATACTATGCATACTAGTTTGCAGTTGTCGCTGCTCATTCAGCATTCTGTTCTCAAGATCCTTTCATATCATCGTTTACATTATGGGGCATCGTTTTTTCACTTGGTTCCCTGTGAAACATGAAAGTTCTTTTCAGTTTTGTGATTTTTGTTTTTAGGTTTTTACATTTTGTTTTGAATTTGCTTTGGGGGGGGCACCACTGCCCTCTGGTGGTGGGAGTAGGAGGCCCAGCCTTTGCTCCTGTGGAGCCACTGCTGGAATTGAACCTCCATCCCAGTGGGCCGCTGTCCTGCGCACAACCACTACACCACTGGGGCTCAGCCCTATTTGCTTTTTATTAGCTGTGTTGTAACAAATGTCCATGCATGATATGTGTGCACACTTTTCTCCTATATCTGCTGAAAGATAAATTCTTAGCTATAATCCGATTTCTTGGGTCAAAGAAAATTTTGAAGCTTAAAGAGTCAATGCCACGTCGATTCCTTTAAATTATACTAATTTGTGCTCCTCCAAACCATATACTTACCAGATGCTTGTTTACAACACACATATCTTAGAACTTAGTATTTTATCTTTGTCAGTAATCTGATATGCACAAAGATGGTATCTAATAGGTGAATTTTAATGTCATTATTGTTGAACATCGCTATTTTACTAATTTTTATTATTTTCTCCAAGCTGCTTTTTGTGTGTGTGTTCCTTTTTATATTATTGTTATAATGAGCTGTTGTCCAGTTGATTCCTCTCATAACAACCCATGTGTACAACAGAACAGAAGTCGGCCCACCCCTGGGCCAGCCTCACAATTGTTCTTTTGCTTAAGCCGATAAAGTCCTTGCTACTCTCAGAAAATGAGCAGTTACATTGCTGTGATGAAAAAATTGCTCAGCACTACTCTTACAATGCAATTGTCAGTGTTCTTCAATTTCATACTAAGTCCCCGTTTTAAGAAATTTTATCAAGTCTACCTCTCTAGAGCCCTGCAAAACAGTCACCACAACCTTCTCAACTTTGAACTTCTGATTTGAACTGGCCCAGTAGCATAGTTTGATTGGACTTTTTAGAATTTAAAGCATATAAGAAGATTAAATTTTGAGCATTCGAATTTTTGGAATTCATGTATTTCAGGTTGCCCCTGTTGTCCTTGTATTAGTGGTCCCATTCACTCTTAAAAGGATGCCATTTGGATAATAAATTATATGACTATTGGACTTGTAGACATGTATATTTTGAAGAAACTGGGCAATACTGATTATCTCGTCTAACATTTTAAATGATAAATAATGAAATTAAGGTTCAGGAAACATTTCTTGTATAATTCGATTCTGATAACATAATTGAACTCTGCAGAACAATGCATTTAAAAAGAAGTAGGTGAAAATATGCTGATACTTTTTTGAGAAATCTAACTTTACACACTGTTTCTTTTAATTAAAGGAAAATGTTGCAAATAACAGGAAACCATGTACTAAAGGATGTGATGAAAGGCTGCCTGAGTGAACTAGATTTTGTCTTGGGAAGCCAGTATATGACTGTCAAGTATATGCATGGCTATCAGCTCCAAGCACATTTTCTAAAACCTTTTATTGCGACGTAACGTTCTTCCAGTAAAGTACATGAGCCATGAGTTTGAGATCAGTATCTATCAGCCTGAACATAAACCTCTGCCACCTCTATCAAGAGTGTCCTTTGTGCCCCCTCACTCCTGACCTTCGATATTTATAATTTAGTTCTTTTTTGAATTTTATATATATGGGATCATACAGTATGTATTTTCTTAGGTGCAATTAACCCTTCTTTTGTGTGTGGCAGTATCTTTGTCTTTTCATTGCTCTATCTTTGATACTAAAGTTGGAGTATACCACAGATTATCCATTCTACTGCTCATGGAAATGCTCGTTTCCAACATTTTGTCCATTGTAACTAATGGTAGTATAAATGCGCTATGTATGTCTTAATGCATCTGTGCAGTCAGTTCTCCTTAGTATTTCTAGGAGTAGAATTGCTGAGATAGGCAAACTATATGTTCAAATTTGGTAATATGTGTCAAACTTTTCCAAATTAATTGTACCATAGTTAACACTTAACAGCGTTAAGAGAGTTCTGATTTTTCTGTAGTTGCACTTGAAAATACCAACTTTTTCATTGTAACTCTTCTGCTTGCTTCAGTAATTCACTGGTGCAGTTTCCATGTGTATTTTCTCTGATGACTAATGATGTTGAACACTTTTCATATCATTTTGCAAAATGTCTACTCAAGTCTTTCATCTGTTTTTCTGTAAGCTTTTTCTTATTGATTTGCATGTGTTCTTTATGTATTCCAGATACTGGTCTTTTATTCTTTTTATGTGGCAGATGTCTTCTCCTTAATACTGTTTTCTTGATCGTTTTGTTTTCTGATTTATCATACTTTTGAGTTAATGCTTAGTGCTTTTGTGACTCCTGTTGAAATCTTTGAAATATTCTCTTCCATTATCTTCTAGAAGCTTTATGATTCATTGTACACATTTAGATCTATGAAACATCCGGAATTTATTTTTGTGTACAGGGTGAACTATAGTTCAAGATCCTTTTCTTGGATGAATACAGAGAGTGTCTATAACTTTACAATCAGTCTTTCTATCTGGCAGTGTACAACATTTCCTCTAAGTCCCTTTCTTCGTCTCACGACATGCGGGCCATTCTTAGCCTTTTGTGTATGCGTGTGCATGGACAACTAGCTTTGCACCTTTTTTTAAAAAGGTAATGAGGAATCATTGCAGTCAGAGGGATAATGATTAAACAGACACTTTGTGAAAGGTTTTCTTTTAATTGATGACATTAAAGTAACCATGTTCTCGCTGATTGTTTTTGCATTAGTTTAACAGCAAAAGCAACTAATGGTGAAAGAAGCATACGCGTTTGGGATCTCATAGTGAATTTGTTAGTGTATAAGGCATGCAGACTGAAAACAGTGACACGGTGTTGATCTGCCTTCTTTCTTTGCTTCTCAGGTCATCTAGGATAGCAATCTCCTGGAAGTCGGACATTTTCAAGATTTCTCTGAAGAGAGCAATTGGTGATTTTCTTACATCATGACTTAATCTGAATGCAAGAGCAAGAAATACATTTTGTCTTTAAATATCATGAAGGGCTGTGTGTAAACACTGACCCTGACTCAATTCTAATGAGCATTTTAGACATGAGTTTACACCAGCAAATGGGTTCAGATCGAGACCTTCAGTCATCTGCTTCCTCTGTGAGCTTGCCTTCAGTCAAAAAGGCACCCAAGAAAAGAAGAATTTCAATAGGCTCTCTGTTCCGGAGGAAAAAGGATAATAAACGGAAATCAAGGGAGCTCAATGGCGGGGTGGATGGAATTGCGAGCATTGAAAGTATACATTCTGAAATGTGTACTGATAAGAACTCTGTTTTCTCTACAAATACCTCCTCTGACAATGGATTGACTTCCATCAGCAAACAAGTTGGAGACTTTATAGAGTGCCCCTTGTGCCTTCTGCGGCATTCTAAAGACAGATTTCCTGAGATAATGACTTGCCATCATCGATCTTGTGTGGATTGCTTGCGACAATATCTGCGGATAGAGATCTCCGAAAGCAGAGTTAATATCAGTTGCCCAGAATGTACTGAACGGTTTAATCCCCACGATATTCGCTTGATATTAAGTGATGACGTCTTAATGGAGAAATATGAAGAATTTATGCTTAGGCGGTGGCTTGTGGCAGATCCAGATTGTAGGTGGTGTCCAGCTCCAGACTGTGGGTAAGAGAATTTACTGACTATTGTGGAAAAGAAAAATCTTGGTGGGGAATGGGAAGGTGGGGGAGAAAAGGGGAGCCAATCACAAGGATTTATATATATAACCCTATCCCTGGGGGACGGACAACAGAAAAGTGGGTGAAGGGAGACATCGGTCAGTGTAACACATGGAAAAATAATAATATGAATATATATATTATCAAGGGTTCTTGAAAGAGGGAAGGGAGGGGGGAAATGAACTGATAACATGGGCTCAGCTAGAAAGAAAACGTTTTGAGAATGATCATGGCAACAAATGTACAAATGTGTTGGACGCTATGGACATATGAATTGTCATAAGACTTATACGCGCCCCCAATAAAATAATTTATATAAAAAAAAGAAGGGCTGAGCCCCAGTGGCGTAGTGGTTGTACGCGAAACTGCGGCCCATTGGGATGGAGGTTCAATTCCAGCAGCGGCTCCACAGGAGCAAAAGCTGGGCCTCCTACTCCCACCACCAGAGGGCAGTGATGCCCCCCCCCAATAAAAAGAAAAGAAAAATCATAATATGCCAGAGATTTTATTTACTAAGTAGACAGACGTGCCAAGTTGATGCCATGTTTCAGGTGCAGTGTTTTAGACAGGAAACCTGTCTTACTCATTTTTATATTTCGTGCATTAGATTTATTTAATAGCACTTTTGAGAGAGAAGGATAAGATGGTAGAGTACAGGATTAGGTTTATAAATTCTTTTGTGCGAATGACATCATTTCTTAAATATTTCAAAAATTTCAGAATTTCATTTGGGGCTTTTTGCTTCCTCCCTTTTCCCTTCCTCCCTGAGGTTTTTGTTAAAAAAAATTGGCTTCATAGTCAAAATATTTTAATCTTATACCTTAAATGTTAAAGTAAAAAATATACACTAGTAAGACATTTATCTTTAAAAGTTTCTTGTAGGAGAACAATTTCTTGATGGTTATGCAAGTTTAACCAAGAAATTGTACTTAATTTGACCATAAGTTAATTTGGGCCTTTAGGTTGCTTGTGTAACCTACAAAGAGATGAAAACATGTCAAGTGGCCTTTATCAATGTGTTTTCATTAGTGAGCGATTTATTCCGACTGCCTAGGTGTGTCGGTCTGGTTTGACTAAAACGAATTCATAGACACTCAGATATATGTAAGAGCTTTCTATATAAGAGCAATTTGGATATTGAGAAGGAAGGCATCCAGCCCAGTCCAGATCAAGTCCATAAGTCCGATATTGACCCATATGCCTGATACCAATCTATAAAGTCCAATTCAGACTCCCCAAACACGTGCAATGATGCCAAATGCAGGGAGATCACAGAGCAGTGGATTAGAAGTCTTGTGAATACAGTGAAGCATCTCAGCACTGGCAGGGATCTCCGAGTCCCTCTCCAGCTCAGGCCATTAGTGTAGTGGTTCCATGTGTCTTGTCTGTAGAGCGTCTCCCAGGGAATGAGCAGGGAGAGAGTGCGTCTCCAGCCTCCAGGGAGAAAATACAGGAATTCCCAGAACCCTCCGGATGACCATGTCCACACAAAGGCCTCATTGGCTATACAATGATTGATGAGCAAAACTCCACCCCTTTACTCATAATCCTCTCAAATTGACAACGGATTACATAACTACTACACGAGGTTAAGAGTATATTTTAAGTACTCAATGGACCGAGTTAAAGGTTTGTGACTGTGTTATATAGAGCCGTCATCCAGTGACATAAAATATCTAATATATACTTTGAAAACAATACTGCATGAGGCCTCATTTAAAGGTTACAGGTACAGTTTTTCTTAGCATGAATTTGTACAGACTCAATTTTGAATCACTGTTAAGCAGTGTCAATTGATAATGTTTGTAGCATAATTGTTATCATACGACAAGTAAGTATAATAGGTCTTAAATGTTTCTTTGCCTAAATTCTAAGTGCTTAAATATTCATCTCTAGAGAGTTGGCTCCATCCTTTCCAGTTTAGGAAATACATTTTCCACTGGCTGCCGAGGACTGGAGATTCAATAGTGACCAAAAGACAAAATGCCCAGCCCTCTTGGAACTTGTTACAACCTTTGGACCCACAGAGGGACAGTTTAAAAACTGAATGGCTTTCATTGCATGAGGAATGTTGTTAGAGGTGGCTGGCATTCACAGAAATCCTGAGTCTCTGTACGCGACCCTGTAGGTGGTATTTAACCCTTGTCATTGTTCAACACACTTTTCCCCAGAAATGTCTAGGTATGGAGTTAAGAATTTTTTTCTTTATGCATGTGATATTTATCACTTAACGATATGCCATTAATTTTGTGTAAACATACAGGTTAACACACCTTGAAATAACTTCCCCTCCCTTAGAGTAGATAGAAGTACTTCGTGACCTGGTTTCTGTTTCTGTTTGAGAAGTCTCAGAG